>BKCH01002342.1:0-27321 GCA_008635985.1 Ficus erecta
ATCAAAAGCTTGATTGGGCAGACCTCTTCCACTTGATTTCCCTGCCAAAACATTCCAGGAAACCCAACTTCTTGCCCAACTTTCCTATCCAATTCAGGTCTCTTTCTCTCTCTCTCTACTATTGACATTAACATGGGTAGTTTAGTAAATCTCCTTTTATCACCTACTTGAATTTTCAAGTAAAAAAGAAATGGAGAATTCGGAAAACAAATAGCTTGTTTGGTAAACGGATTTAAACCACAATTCAAAACGTTTTCTTTATAGTATTTTTTTTCTTATAAAAATTTGAATTTGATCAAAATTTTGTATTCAGACTTATCAACCGAGCGTCACTTGACCTTAAAGATTAGAAGTTTGTGAACCATAAAGTACCACAAATTTCGGATTAGGCAAGTATTATTGTAATAATTTATTTGCATTTTTTCGGGTAATAACATTTTCTTGGAGAAGGAAATTCAAATTTTTACACCATGTCAAAGGGACTAAAACTGTTAATTACATGATCACTAAAGTTGGTATTACTACGTACATATGATGTTTTTATCGTAATTTTTTTTTTTGTAATTAATGTTTATAATAGTTAGAAATCTACCTAAAAAATTGTTGAGTAAAGACCCAGTATTATCTTTTAGAATCAATCCCACGAGTATATACAAACAATCACAAGAACAAGAAATTGAAAGAAAACTGAAAAAACTTTATTGCTGAGATTATCTCAAGTTATAGACTCTATCTCTCTCCTAAAGCCAGAAAGAATTCCCAAGTCTCTAACTTTCTCTCTCTAGAACTCTCTGTTTCTTTTCTCCACGTTATCTCTCTATGGGTACAATAGCCTCTCTTATATTTGGGTGTGGCTGTGGTAGAGACTCATTGAGAGTCTCTACCCATAGAGCCTTTTTTTGAACCATTGATATTGAATCTTTTGATCTAAATTTGAGGGTGCACATTAAGTACCATAGGGACACCCACACTATAACAAATTAAGTGAAAAAGAGAAAAAAAAAAAAAAGAGAAAGAGAGAGAGAAAGGGGGAAAGAGAGAGAGAGAGAGAGAGAGAGAAGGGGGTGGGGTCTTCCCTGACGCCGGACCCCCCGCGAGGCCCACTCCCCACCACCCCGGCCCCCAGGCCCGGCGCCCCCCACCCGCGGCCCCCGGCACCCCCCCCTAGCCCTCCCCCACCGGCACCCCTGCCTCAGCCCCCCCGTTGAGCCCCCACCCCAGGTCCCCCTCCACTGACCTCCCCCACCCCCCCCCCGGCGCCTCTCGGCGTCCCCCCGACGGGGACCCCCCCTCTCTCTCTCTTCCCCTCTCTCTCCCCTTTCTTTCTCTTCTCCCCTCTCTCTTCCCCCGCCCGCGCCCCCCCCCCCAACCACCGGCCCCAGCCCCGGCCGGCCCCCACCTAGCGGCGCCCCCGACAACCCCCCCCCAGCCCTCCCCGGCCGGCACACCGGCCTCAGTCCCCCGGCGCCCCCCCCCCCCCTCCCCCGACCTCCCCCCACCCCACCCCCCCCCCCCGGATCCTCTCAGCGTCCCCCCGACGGGGACCCCCCCCACCCCCCTCTCTCTCTCTTCACGTTTCTCTCTCTTCTCCTCTCTCTCTCTCTTCTCGGCCCACGCCCCCCCCCCCCCCCACCCCCGGCCGCCCCCCCACCCAGCCGCAGCCCCCGGCAACCCCCCCCCCCCAACCCAACCCTGTTGGCAACCCGGCCTCAGCCCCCCCGGCGCCTCTCGGCGTCCTCCCCGACGGGGACCCCCCCACCCCCCCCCTCTCTCTCTCTCTTCCCCTCTCTCTCTCTCTCTCTTTTTCACTTACTTTGTTACAATAAGGGTGAGTCTACGATTCATCAAATGCACCCACAAATATAGACCGTCTGATTGAAAATCAATGGTTCAAAAAAAGGCTCTATGGGTAGAGACTCTCAATGAGTCTCTACCATAGTTTTTCCCCTTATATTTAGTCTCCTTAAGACTCTACTTTTATACAGTCAACAAGTCAAAAACTTTTTAACACCTAAGCTAGCTATTCAATAGATCCTACCCAATAAATGGTACACCTCAGCAACAAACCTCCTAGATTTATCAAGTTGACACCTGGCATTAACAAATCTCCACCTTGTCAGCTTTGATTCCAATCTAGCTTCCCTTTTCAGTCTTATCTTCCCCAGGTACTTCAGAGCCTTGCAGGTTTGACTAGCAGCAAACCTAAACAGTGTTGAAACTTTAATGCTGGCATTGACTTAGTAAGCATGTCAGCTGCATTTTCCTCTGTAATCACCTTCTTCACCTGCACCTTCCCACCAGACAGAACTTCTCTAATGAAATGCAGCCTTACATCAATGTGTTTTGTACGTTCATGGAACACTTGGTTCTTTGACAGATGAATAGCACTTTGGCTATCACACAGAACCTCCACTCTGTCTCGTTGAAAACCCCAACTCTCCCAACAGTCCTTTAAGCCACAAGGCCTCCTTAATTGCTTCAGTTAAAGCAATATATTCAGCCTCTGTCGTGGATAAAGTTACAACATGCTGCAAAGTTGATTTCCAACTTACTGTACAACCATTTATTTGAAAGACATAGCCTGTAAGTGATCTACGTTGATCTAGATCTCCAGCATAGTCAGAGTCCACATACCCCATTATCCCATTCTCTGCTCCACCTGCTTCTCCATACATCAAACCAACAGAAGTGGTCCCTCGTAGATACCTCAAAATCCACTTTACTCCTTGCCAATGCTGCTTCCCAGGATTGCTCATGAATCTGCTAACCACACTTACTGAGTGAGCTAAGTCCGGTCTAGTACAGATCATAGAGTACATTAAACTCCCCACAGCACTTGAGTAAGGAACTCTCTCCATTGTTTGTTTCACCTCATCTGTTTTCGGCGAATCATCAGATGAAAGCTTGAAATGTTGAGCAAGAGGCATTGCAACTTGTTTAGCATTTACCATGTCAAACTTTTGAAGGACCTTCTGGATATAACCTTGCTGAGAAAGGCACAAGACCCCTTTCTTTCTATCTCTAGAAATTTGCATTCCCAGAATCTTTTGAGCAGGCCCTAAATCTTTCATATCGAACTCTGATTGCAATGTCTTCTTGACCCTCTTAATCTCAGTCAAGTCTGAACAGGCTACCAACATATCATCTACGTAAAGTAACAAATAGATGAATTCTTCATTTCTCATTCTTTTAAAATAAACACAACTGTCATAAAGACTCCTTGTGAAACCTGATTGCAGCATGAAATCATCAAATCGTTTGTACCATTGACGAGGGGACTGCTTCAAGCCATATAGAGACTTCTTTAAAAAACACACCATCTCTTTCTCTCCTTGAACCTCGTAGCCTTGAGGTTGCTTCATGTAAATGGTCTCCTCAAGCTCTCCATGAAGAAAAGCTGTCTTGACGTCCAGCTGCTCTAATTCCAAATTCTGTGTAGCCACAAGAGCCAATAACACCCTTATTGAAGTATGTTTGACCACTGGAGAAAAAACCTCTGTGTAGTCAATGCCCTCTCTTTGGGTGAATCCTCTTGCTACCAGCCTAGCCATGTACCTAGGCTTCTCAACACCTGGAATGCCTTCCTTGAGCTTGTAAATCCATTTACAGCTAACCAGTTTCTGTCCATCAGGCTTTCTCACTAACTCCCACGTCTGGTTCTTGGATAATGACTCCATTTCCTCATTCATGGCTCGTCTCCACGATTCTTTCTCTAAGCTTGACATAGCTTGTTCATAACTAGTTGGTTCCTCTAATTCTTCTGCTGTACAGAAAGCAAAAGCAATCAAATCAGAATAACCATACCTAGTTGGAGGCATTATATCCCTTCTTTGTCTGTCCCTAGCCAGATTATAAGTCTGATGTTGCACATCTGGTTCCAGAGCTGGTTGATCAAACACCTCTTCTGATTCACTCGGCTGTCTATCTTCATTCTCCACCTCAAGCTCTATTTCCTCTTCTGAGACACGGTCCATGCGTTCACCTCCTTGCTGCTTCAGATCTTTGTAAAACTCAGTCTCATTAAATGTCACATCACGGCTAATGACCACCTTAGCAGCCCCTGGTTCTACACACCACAATCTATATCCCTTAACACCCTCTGGATAGCCTAAGAAAACACACTTCTTGGCTCTAGGGTCTAGTTTACTTTGCTTAACATGAGCATAGGCCACACAACCAAATATCTTCAGATTGTCATACCTAGGAGGCTTCCCTGACCACACTTCTTGAGGTGTCTTGAACTGAATTGCAGAGGAAGGACATCTGTTTATCAAGTAACAAGCAGTCTTAACTGCTTCTGCCCAGAATGTCTTTGGCAGGCCCGAAACTGAAAGCATACATCTAACCCTTTCCAGAATAGTCTTATTAAACCTCACTGCAAGACCATTCTGTTGAGGGGTACCACCAACAGTATGTTGTCTAGCCATCCCTTTTTCAGTGCAGTAGTCATTATACAACCCAGAACAGTATTCCAGCCCGTTGTCCGTCCTCAACCGTTTCACTGTCTTCTGGAATACTGTTAGTAGAGAACCAGACAGGGAAGACAGTGAAACGGTTGAGGACGGACAACGGGCTGGAATACTGTTCTGGGTTGTATAATGACTACTGCACTGAAAAAGGGATGGCTAGACAACATACTGTTGGTGGTACCCCTCAACAGAATGGTCTTGCAGAGAGGTTTAATAAGACCATTCTGTTGAGGGGTACCACCAAGTCTAGCCATCCCTTTTTCAGTGCAGTAGTCATTATACAACCCAGAACAGTATTCCAGCCCGTTGTCCGTCCTCAACCGTTTCACTGTCTTCCCTGTCTGGTTCTCTACTAACACCACCCACCTTTTAAAAGTTTCTAAAGCATGGTCTTTATGTTTCAAAATAAACACCCATACTCTACGTGAGTAATCATCAATAATAGACATAAAGTACCTTGCTCCACCTAGAGATGCAATCCTCGATGGCCCCCACAAATCTGAGTGCAAGTAATCCAAAGTCCCCTTGGTTCTGTGCTCACCAGTCCCGAACTTAACTCTGCAGGCCTTCCCATAAACACAATGTTCGCAGAAATCAAGCTTCCCAAGTTTCTTCTTCTCCAATAACCCCTGATTTCCCAACTCTTGCAGGCCCTTTTCACTCACATGACCCAGCCGATAATGCCATAAAAAAGCATAATCTGAGATCTCCTTAGATGCTATTGAGACACTTCCAATAACAGTCTTCCCTTGCAACAGATACAGCCCATTAACCCTGTTGCCCTTCATGAAAACCATTGATCCCTTCAGAATCTTCAAGCATCCATTTTCAGCCTTGAATTGAAAACCTTACGAGTCAAGAGTGCCAAGAGAAATTAAATTTCTCTTCAATTCTGGTACATGCCTCACGTTGAACAACTTTCTTTGACACCCATCTGCCATAAGAATAGACACAGTACCAATACCTACCACTTTGCAGGCCTTATTATTTCCAAGTAGCACTTGACCAGAATCTTGTTTTTTGTAATTAACAAACCAAGATTCATGTGGTGTCATGTGGAAAGAACACCCTGAATCCAACACCCAGTCTTGTTCTGCCTTTAATTCGGAAACAGTGGCCTGTTTGGAAACTTAGTCCAAACTAACATTTTCAAACTTTTTTTTGTCTTTTTCCTTAAAAGTTTTTGTCTTTTTCTCAAAAAGTTTTTTGTCTTTTCTGAAAAGTCAACACAATTTACTATTTAAACTTAAAAATCTTAACTCAAACTTACACACCAAACAGGCCTCTTACCTCCGCGCTTTCATAGCCATCAGAGACAACATCGACATCCCCATCTTCTTGAGCCTTCTTGTTGAACTTCTTCTTCTTCTTATCTGGACAGTCACGCTTAAAGTGTCCTTCTTTATGACAATTGAAGCACTTTAATTTCCCCTTTGGCTTGGACTTCGGTTTCTGATTTTCTTTGAAATCTCTTTTCGCTGGTCGAGCCCTTGTCACCAAACCTTCCCCTAATGAATCCCTTGGACTGTCAACCTTACCCTCTGATTTCTTCTTGAGTTCTTTCGACATCAATGCCGATTGAACCTCCTCCAGAGTTAAGCAATCTCGGCCATATATCAGAGTATCTGATAGGGTTTCATATGAACTTGGCAGAGATTTCAATAATAACAATGCTTGATCTTCTACATCAATCTTGATATCAATATTTTCCAGATCCAAGATTACCTTCATGAACTCGTCCAGATGTTCTTCGATTGTTCTCCCCATGGGCATCTTGAAAGTGTAGAGTCTCTGCTTCAAGAATAACCTGTTCGCCAACGATTTTGTCATGTAAAGACTCTCTAATTTCGACCATACTCCAGCGGCGGATTTCTCTTTTGAGACTTCCCTCAAGACTTTATCTCCCAGGCATAGAAATCAACGCGCTATGAGCTTTATTCAAAATCTGCTTCTTTTCTCCATCGGACAGCGATGACGAGAGATTCTTCTCACCCCCAAGTGCGTCTTCTAAACCCTGTTGAACGAGTAAAGCCCTCATCTTGAGTCTCCACAGCCCAAAATCATTTTTTCCGGTGAACTTTTCGACATCGTACTTAGTCGAACCCATTCTTGAATCAGCACCGATCTCTGATACCAGTTTGTTGAGTAAAGACCCAGTATTATCTTTTAGAATCAATCCCACGAGTATATACAAACAATCACAAGAACAAGAAATTGAAAGAAAACTGAAAAAACTTTATTGCTGAGATTATCTCAAGTTATAGACTCTATCTCTCTCCTAAAGCCAGAAAGAATTCCCAAGTCTCTAACTTTCTCTCTCTAGAACTCTCTGTTTCTTTTCTCTACGTTATCTCTCTATGGGTACAATAGCCTCTCTTATATTTAGTCTCCTTAAGACTCTACTTTTATACAGTCAACAAGTCAAAAACTTTTTAACACCTAAGCTAGCTATTCAATAGATCCTACCCAATAAATGGTACACCTCAGCAACAAACCTCCTAGATTTATCAAGTTGACACCAGGCATTAACAAAAATGTTAGAAATTTACAATCTGTTTAGTATCTATAAGATTCAATTTTGTCAAAATTGCCACGTATTCTTGGTTTGCTTTGCAGAGAGTCCATAGAAGCTTACTCAGCCGATCTAGAAAAATTAGCCAACACAATCCTTGACCTCATGGCAAAAGCCCTAAAAATGGAACCTAGTGAAATGAGGGAGCTATTCGACGAAGGCGGGCAGACAATGAGGATGAACTACTATCCGTCATGTCCGCAACCAGAACTTGTCATCGGCCTCAACCCTCACTCCGACGCCACCGGCCTCACGATCCTCCTCCAGATCAACGAAACCGAAGGCCTCCAGATTAGAAAAGATGGGATGTGGGTTCCTGTTAAACCACTCCCTAATGCTTTTGTAGTCAACATTGGGGACATGTTAGAGGTCAGTCCATTACATCATGTGGGAAAATTTTTCTTTCTTGTTGTCAAACATTAGGCAATTTTCTCAAAACTGACGGCTAAAATTGTTGGTTCTCGAAGTGTTTGGATTTGCAAGCGAATATTAAGTCACACTTTAATACTTAACCAAAAATAAGTACAATAATAATATTAATAATTTTATTAATTAAATTAACTTTTGATCTTTATTGTCTTATTTATCATGATTTATTGCAGATCCTGACAAATGGAATTTATCCGAGTATTGAGCATCGTGCCACGGTCAACATAGCGAAGGAGAGGCTTTCACTGGCCACGTTTTACAACCCCAGAATAGAAGCAGAACTGGGACCAGCGCCCAGTCTTGTAACTCCACAAACTCCTCCATTGTTCAGAAGAATTAGTGTCGCAGATTACTTCAAGGGATATTTTTCACGTGAACTCCAAGGCAAATCATACATCGATTTGATGAGGATCCCATAATATATATATATATATATTCACATATTATATATATATATATATTTAGTGATCATGGTCACAATAGCCAATAAGTCGATTTAAAGTTTCCAAATTCTTGTGAAATAATAAAAGAGATACTTTGGTGTGGTGGTCAAAACCCGTTGCTGACTTGAGCTATATGCAATTTTTATAAACAAAAGAACCAGGTACTTCTCTCTCTTTTTTTTTTTTTTTTTTTTTCCTTCTTCTTTAAAGTAAGTGTTTAATTGAGAAGAATTCAATTCATGATATTACTCTATAATCGTGGTAGTTCGTTAAAAAAAAAAATTGAATGGTTCATTCATATATAATAGCTAGCAAGATATTTAGCTTTTTTTTTTTTTTTTTTTTTTTTTTTTTTTTTTTTTTAACCTCTGAAACAAAAAATAAAGAGGGTGACTAGTTTTAACATACCTCTTTAAGTGTCACCAAAAGAACTTTCCAGATAATGATAAAATTATTCGTTAAAGACTTCACAAAAAAACCCTATCCCTGGATGAGAAACTGATCATTTAAATCCCACCGAATGTGCTAGATGGCTATTTTAATTTGGTGGTTTATGGCCATGAAAATGCCACAATGTGACATATCCTTTAGGCTGAAGTCAATTTTTTCAATGTTTATATAGGTTGATTTTTTGAACAGCAAAGAGAGAACTAGCATAAAAAACGTTATGATTTAATCCTGAAAGGAAAAGAAGCTTTGTTGCCTTTCAAATATTTTCACGATTCAAAATGCGACCTTTTAAATTGCTCTACCAAACGGATCAGTAACATTTGTTTCACTTAACGGCTATCCTCAGAACATTACTAGCCGTTGTAAATCATCCGCTAGATTGGTACACACTTATTGTGTAATCAATAATTAACTAGGGAATAATTCAGTTAGAACTAGCTCAACAGATAAGAGGGAAGAGATTTGAATAAGAACTCTTAGATTTAAGATCTCAGAATATTTTAATTTACTTAATAAATAAAAGTCATAAACTTTCATAGAAGGTAATAATTAGCTCTAAAATTATAGTCTAATTAGGAAATTAGAGTTACATGTGTATACAAATTAAAGTAGTGACGGATCCGCACGTAAGTAAGGTAATTGTCTAGCTTCAACAATGTTGTCGGTTTCTTTACATATATTGATATAGCTAGATATTTAATTTCCTATATGCAAGATATTTTATTCAACCAATATGCGCGGTTCAAGTTTGAAGTTTCCCTACTTGCCGAAAATATCCAATTAAATAATTGCAAAAAGATATAATATTTTGATATATATGTATATACACACACATAAACCGGAGCTTTCCTAAGTAGCATCTTTATAAAACAGTAGTAATATTTTTTTTTCCCATTATAATAGCTAATTGATTTTAATATCATATTTTAAGCGAAAATTTTATTTTACATTAAAAATTTTAAAAAGTTCATATTATAAAATTTTTAAAAAATTACATATAAATGAACTAATAATTATGAGATACAAATAAAATGTTATAACCACCGCTTCATGATGGGTTGTTACTTATCAAACAACACTTACAATTTTTATTATTGGATATATATTATAACAATTGGATGATTTTAATGCAACATTTTTCAACGATAATTATCCGCTAAACTAATATCTAAATAATATTAATTATATTATAATATTATAATTAAATATTAAGAAGTTGTAATTATAAAGATACAAGAGCTTTTATATATATATAAATGTATATGTTTCACTGATATAGAAACGGTTGAGTATACAAGTATAATTATTAATCAATTGATTACCACTAGTTCAACAAAGGCGAAAAAAAACAAAAGATTACCATTAAAGTCTTTACTTGATGTATAAAGATTGTGATGTAATTTTGTACCGATATGCTGAGTCCAAATTAAGACCATGGACTGGTAGAACATGGACTTTTTTTAGTTATCCACCACTATGGGCCACGTATCCATGAGCTATTAAAGTCATATATATCCAAAACTAAAGTGATAATTAAGTACGGTTTTTTTTAATTGCATAAATATCTATAAACTTTTTAAATTTCTTAATTTAATTTTTAAATTTTTTTCTTAATAATCAGCCTCATCAACTTATAATTTTTTTTTTATGTTATGAGTCCTTATCACTCAAATTCGTTAAAATTTAAATTTTTTTAAAACATATTATAGCCTTAGAAGGGAATTGTTGATCATTTACTTTAATTTTAATACAAATTCAATTTTAAAGTTTATGTTTAAATTTGAGTTATAAGTGAATGTTAAGTGACTGATTGGGCTATGAATTGAATTGGATCCATTTTTCTTTATTGATCCAAAATTATGGTTTTTTGTTTTGTTTTTTTTTTTTGTTTTTCTGTTGAATCAATTGGATACATGAATCTGGTTCAATTCACTCACTCAATCAATCACCAACATTGGTTTCATCAAATTACCCTCCACTTATGCTTGCATTCCCTATTTGTCACTTTTCTAATGTTTTCTGTAACTGAGAAACTCATACTGGAACGTTTAATAAATTCGGATGTCAATAGTGTAACATATTAAATTTTAGAAAGAAAAATAAGAGATAAGATATATTCCTCAACGATTAAATTGAAATTAACCCTTATATGTGCGCCTTTTAGAATAAAATCCAGTAACAATCTGTATGAAGTATGAACTTAGGCTTAAAGTTGATAATATTAGTGTACATACTGTAGATGCATGGGAAACATGGTCCAATTCTTGTACACTCATGTGTAATGCTTCAATATAATTTTTGTTTTGATTTTGCATTTATTAGAATTAGACTTTTCTTTTTTCCTTTGAACTTTTGGGACGAGAGAATTTGAACACGCATCCTAAAGTGTTTATTACTTGTGGGATCTTCTCTTATGTTTTTTTTCTTATAATAAAGTCAAAAGTAAAAACCGTTAGACTATACCTATAATCACAAATTAGACACTACTTTAGACATGTTTAGTTGATAAAAGAATACAACACAAAGAGAAACTGCAACATCATCAGTGATCATTTTAGATCTAGCTATGGAAACTGCAACATCAACAAATCTGGGAGGCTCTCTTCCAGTGCCTTTTGTTCAGGAGCTAGCAAAAGAGTCGCTGGATACAGTCCCGGAACGATATATTCGTCCCGATCAAGATTCTCCTTTCATATCCCCTTCCACTTCTTCTGTCCCACAAATCCCTGTTGTTGACATGGCCAACTTGCTTTCATTAGAGAAGATTGTCATGGAATCCGAGCTCGAAAAGCTTCATCTTGCTTCCAAAGAATGGGGTTTTTTTCAGGTACGAACATCCAAACTAAATTGACACCTAACAGAATAACAATATATATATATATATATCACAAACTTCAAGAGATCTAATATATATATATAGCCCTAAATTTTTTCTATATATATATATATATATATATATATATTATTTCGTTGTAGTTGATAAATCATGGAGTGAGTGGCTCATTGGTGGAGAAAGTGAAGTGTGGGATTCAAGAACTTTTTAGTCTACCAATGGAAGAGAAAAAGAAGTTTCTTCAACAAGAAGGAGATCTAGAGGGTTTTGGACAAGCCTTTGTAGTCTCTGAGGACCAAAAGCTTGACTGGGGAGATATGTTCACCTTGACCACTCTCCCAAAATCTGCAAGGAAACCCCACTTGTTCCCTAAATTTCCTCTCCCCTTCAGGTCTCTCTGTCTCTCTCTCTTTTTTTGTGTGTATTTTTTTCCAGTCCATTTTGTTAATCACACACAATTATATGAAAGTACCTAAGACCTTTAGTTATTTCTGAACTATATATTTATATGTAGAATAATTTTTTTTATTTCTTTGTAGAGATTCTCTTGAAGCTTACTCAGCTGAGCTACAGAATATTGCCAAAACAATTCTTGAATTCATGGCTAAAGCTCTAAGAATGGAGGTCAATGAAATGAAGGAGCTATTTGAAGATGGGTCGCAGTCAATGAGGATGAACTACTACCCGCCATGTCCGCAGCCAGAACTTGCCATCGGCCTCAACCCTCACTCCGACGCCACCGGCCTCACCATCCTCCTTCAAGTCAACGAAACCGAAGGCCTCCAGATTAGAAAAGATGGGATGTGGGCTCCTGTTAAACCACTCCATAATGCTCTGTTAGTCAACATTGGCGATTTTCTAGAGGTACTGTTACTAACACCATCTTGATATATAATCATCTTTTCACCAAGAGATACAATATATACAAATATATATATTTCACTTCACAAATTAAATACCTATAAATAAACGAATGATAATTGATCACATACTATATTATTGAGTGTATATAGCCATTTTAATATTATATTGAAGTTGATGTCCACCACATCAAATCATCAGATATTTATTCCAAAAAACAAAACAACAAAAACAAAACAACATAATGGCTGACTAACTATCTTATGGTCTGTGTCGATCATGTCTAAAAAGTAACTTTGGACAATAAATTCAAACTTTGATAAGAGAGTAGTGTAGAAAAAATGTTGAATTTTAGGTTTGAACTAGAACAAAACGGAAATGTAAATTAAAGACTTATTTGTACAGATACCCCTTGAGTTTTTTGAATTTAATAATTTAGTCACTAAATTTTTTCTCTTGACAATCAGCCCCCTGAATTTATAATTTTTTATAATTTAGTCCTTTTTCTCAAATTCAAAAAAATTTAAATGTTTTTTTTTTAAATACATAACTTGCACATTGTAGTCCAAGAAGAGAATTGTTGATCATTTTTACTTAACTTCCATACAATTGCCTTTGAAAATTTGAAACTTAATGAATTAATTATACTCAAACTTAAACCTAAACTTTAAGAGAAATTTGTATTGAAATTAAGCAAAAATGATCAACATTGTCCCTTTTGAGCTATAATGTGTAAGTATTGTGCAAAAAACTATCTTAATTTTAATAAATTTAAGTAAAAAGAATTGAATTACTAAAAATTAGAAGTTCAAGTGGTTGACTGTCAAGAAAAAAAATTAGGAACTAAATTGTCAAATTTAAAAAGTTTTGGGGGAATGCATGCAAATAAGTCTAAATTAAATGGTTTTAGTGTGTTGGCCGCCCGCAACAATGTAATTGTCGTTTACGTTGTCTGAGTCCAATAATTTAGAAGTACCAATCATATCACAAGTTGTAAAAACGAGCCTAATATATATATATATATATATATATATATATATATATATATCCGTCATTATTGATTTTGTGGCAGATTTTAACAAATGGAATTTACCCTAGCATTGAGCATCGGGCTACGGTCAACATTGCTAAGGAAAGGCTTTCTGTGGCCACATTTCACAACCCTAAATTGGATGCACAACTAGGTCCAGCACCAAGCCTCGTAACTCCACGGACTCCACCCATGTTTAGAAGTATCAGGGTTTCAGATTACTACAAGGGATATTTTTCACGCGAACTTCGCGGCAAATCACACATAGATGTCATCAGAATCCCCAATGTCGATCAAGAAGACAAGGCACTGCCGATTACCACTGCTACACATTAATAGAAATTAAGTTTCACAAGATATGAGATCGAGATGTAATGCTCAACATCGATAATATATTGATCCCAATCACTTACCATTATATAATATATATATATATATATATATATATATAAGTGTGTGATTAAATATTGTTAATCATCAGCGATTAGTCGTGGTGGTTATGTCTCCACACCAAGATCGATTTTTTTTTTTTTTTTTTCAAATGAGATATGAAGAATTTAATAACGAATATGTAAAACAAATGCTTTTAGCCAAAATATATATATATATATATATATAGATATAGTCGCGGTGGTTATATCTCCACACCATGGTGTGACTGATTGAAAAACATCTGTATACATAATTCGCACTAAGGTTTATATAAAGTACTTCTTTATACGTGAGTTTTTTTTTTCCCTTTTTTTTTTTTTCATCATTCATAACCGATTGGATAATGTTATAATTATGAAAGAGACTGACCCAAGCTCGAACTTATAGTACCACAGAATAAGAGAAAATAAGTCCTACTGAGATCGAGATGCAGTGCTCAGCATTAGTAATACTCCCAAACACTTACCAATATTATGTATTAATATGTAATTAAAAGTTATTAACAATCGGTTACTAGTGGTGGTGATAACAATCGGTTACTAATTAAAAGTTATGTAATCAATATTATTTTTATTAAAATGTAATATGGGGAATTTAATATTGGATATTGTAAAAAGATAAATAAATAAAAATGCTTTTTGGTTCGATGATGTGATTGATTGAAAGACAAATAATGATTTTTCGCATTAAGGATTGTATAAAGTATTTCTTTAATCTTTATATGTAATTATTGTAATAATAATCCAGACTGAATGGATTATAATCTATTCTTTATTATGAAGGAGACGTGACTGTGGTCCGAACTATGATTTATAATATTAATGGGCGAATTACAGTACTGCAAAAAAATATTCATAGTTAGCTTAGCTAGCTAGCATGCATATGCATGATTGCATGATTATCTTTAAGGTGTGGGGCTCATAAAATTGACGTGGAAATGTGCAACTAATCATCTCAAATGTTTGTAAATACCCCCACAGAACCATCAAAGATTCTTATTGTGACGCCCCGACTTCCCAAGCCAGGTCGACACCATTCGTACTTGTTCTTTACTTGAAAATTTGAGATAAATTTTTTTTTTTAAAATCATATACACATAAGTTATCTTATAGATAAAGACTTGTCATACATACAGACTATACTGACAGTATCTTCTTGTGTCTTTAAACTTCTTACAAATAACAAAACATAATTTATTTTTGAAATATTATCATATTACTGAAAATTGGATGCGGAAAATTTATGCGTAGTGGTATCCCACACCGCCTTTCACCCGCCGCATCGTCCGCATAGCCCACCACTTAAGCTGCAGGCTTCTTACCTACAGTATGAAATATAAGAGTGAGCTTTCGCCCAGCAAGTTCAAACATAATCTCACAAAATATTTCAAACTTCTTAAAACATGTCAATCATCATGTAACTTATGCATGAACCATTTATGATTGATTGAATGTCTTATGCTTCATTATAAACTCAATCTTGACTTATTATCTTGTCTTAACATGTGGGCCCATAGTGTCCGTACCAAAAGCGCGCAGCCTCCAGACAAAGCTAGGGTTTGCAAGGCCCTAACAGTTCTGGGAATTATAACTTGACCCTTCACGATCACGGAAGGTAAATATCACCACTGAAACATGTAACCTCCTCGATCACGGGAGGTTGGTACGACACCTTACTTGATTATCTTACCATGTGATTTAACATTAGTGAACATGCTTCATGATGTCACTATGTCATATCTTACTCAACATTTGCCATAACATGGCCTTCTTGTAAACATGTCATTTCTGAAACCATGGCATTTTTGAAAACATGGCATTTCTAGAAACATGACATTTTTGTAAACATGGCACTTTTGTAAACATGACACTTTTGTAAATATGGCACTTTTATAAATATGGCACTTTTGTAAACATGACACTTTTGTAAACATGGCACTTTTGTGAACATGGCATTTTTGTAAACATGGCACTTTTGTAACCATGGCATTTTTGTAAACATGGTATAACATGTCATAATATAATTTAGCACATCATAGACATAGCATAGCATCACATGTCATGACATCGCATATCACAGCACAGCATAGCATGTATATTTGAAAATATATTGTACACTTGAAAATAGTCTTTACTATTTTCATACTGTAGGTGAGGTTTGATACTTGCCTGATATGCTAGATTCCGGTTTTCGTTGTCTTAACTCGGATTGCAACTGCAGGTTCCTTCCTGCTATTTAAAAGAACATAGGATAAGAATCCTATAAAAAGTTGGTAACCTTTCCAACATTTTAGTTATATGTCCCCCCACACATGTCTTGGTATCCTGTAGGATTACTTTGGGTAACCCTTAATTAAATGTTGGGTTAAAGTCGATATCTGATCAACTAATGGTCAACCTTGGGCTTTGAGGCTAAGCCCAGTAACTCGGGTATAATTCCCGGTTACCTTTCGTAAGCTAGTCGCTTGCTATATTCTAACTTGAAAAATTCATTTCCCTTACTTGGAAAATTTAGGGAAATTAATCCAAAAACTTCATTCTTAACTTATAAAAATCCTTTACTTAAATCGTAAAAATCCAAACTCTTGGATTAGTGCTTTATAAAATCATTTGAGGTTGAAAAGTGCCCTTGGAACAGTTTTTCATAATCAAAACAATAGTTTTGTAGTAGAAAACAGTTTTCTAGAAACATTTGTAAAACTAGTGGTGCAGGAATTTTCGGATTCCCTGCGCACCCTTCGAAAAACGATTCTATTTTAAAATCGGTTCATAATCTGAAAAAGTTTTCTTCATAAAAGTTGTAGCTCTCGAAAAATACTAAAACTTTCATGTTTTGCAAAAATTCCAATTCGGCCTAGATTCGTCCCAGTTTTTGTTTGAAACTGGCTGACCCGAAAAACTGAGTGAAAGCTGGGTCTGGGGATCAGCCACAGGTTTTGGGGTAAACGGAGGCCATTGGGGCCTTATTTTGCAAATCCGTTCGCGTAACCCCCTAGGAAAAACTGTTCGGAGAAACTTTTGTGTTTTAAGTTTTACCAAATTCAGCCTCTAAAGGCCTCAAAATCTACTTGCCGTAAAACTGGTCAAGATCCACCCGAACCTGGCAGTTTTTCGGTTTAGAGTTCGTTTTACGTCCTAGACGTGGAACCTAGCTCAACCAGCCACCGCGGGAGCTCTAATACACACATGCAGCGGTTTTTCTAGCGTAAATTTTCTTTAATCACAATTTCTAACATCACCATGCAAACCTAATTGATATTGGATCAACTAAGTTGCATGATTTCGGTTGCACAAAACCTAGCAAGCATACTAATGTTTTTTTTGCAACCTAGCACCAAAATTATCATTCACCAACACTAGGGCAGATTGGGGACATATAATAAACTAATATTTAGCATGCAAATTAAGAAAATTAAAGCAAGCATGCACGTAAAAAATCAAACTCAAACCACCCTTAGTTCTAGATCAAGCACAAAACTCTAAATCCTAAACTTGGGCACATAATAAAATTGAGCTTATGCTCTTACAATTTCAACTTGAAATACATGTAAATTTCAAATTGAATGCTCAAAGGAAAGAGTTTGGGGTTTAGGGACGATTACCTTGATTAACCCCAAATTTTAGGGTTAGGGTTTGGTTTTCAAAATCCCCTCCCACTTTGGCTTCACCAACCGGTTCTACACCAAAATTTTGCACCAAAAATTTTAGTCGATCTCTTGGTAAAATCTTGAACCAAGCTAACCATTAACCAATCAAAATTTTTCCTTACCTTCCCTCCTTAAAACCGTCGGCCTCTAGGCTAGGAAAACACCAAGAAATTTCAAAAACCTTTACTTGATGAGGTAGAGGAAAATCAACCACTAACCAACTCTTTTTTTTCCTTGGATTTCAAGATTTTTCTCTTGGTTCTTGCTCACCCTAAAATTTCGGATTTGGTGAGGGAAAAATTGGGCATAATCTAGCTAAGGTTTCTAATTTTTTTGTGAACAAGAGCTCACCTATTTATAGAGGTTGGAGAATTCCTCAAAATTGTAAATTGACCCCAAAAGAAGCAAAAATTTGCACAAAGGGGGGCATAGGTGGCCGGCCATGATCTTTGGAGAACAAGGAGGAATGTTCTAGAAGAAGACACTTGTCTTCAAAGGCTTGGTTCATGGAATTATGATGTCATCAATCCAAATAAGATGATGTCATAATTAAAAAGTTAGGTGATGTCATCCTCTTAAGGCCTCGTTTGGCTTTTTCCTTCAAATGCAGTCCATTTTTGAGCTAACACAGATATTTCCAATACTGTGCTTACTAATACACAGTATTGTTATTCTATACTGCAGTCTAAAATTCATCTGTGTAAAGATGGACTGTATAAATTTTTTCTTAATTCCTTAAGCCCTTATGCCCTTTATTTCTAACTTGGTGTGCTTGATTTTTCTATGGTGATTTTAAATCCTAATTATACTGTCTGGTCCGTAAAGTCGGTTTTTGCAGTATATTTCTTGTACTGCTTATCGTATCACAGTATCGTCTTTTGTTTGACCACTCTAGTCAACCTTTGACTTTTTGGTCAAACTTTAACCAACATGATTTCATGAAATTTCGTTATGCCTTTTTCCTTAAAAGGCCTATTATGGAGTCTCGTGGCTAATTTACCGAGAACTCAACCCTATACTGATAAAATTATGAATTTTTGCATTGGTATTCATAATTTTCATACAATTGCACATAAACACATAGTACAAACTTTAGATTTCTTATATACAAGAAAATCATGAGTTCGTGAAAATTTTTGGATATTACACTTATTATACTTTTACTCTATAATAAAATTTCTTTAAAACCCATTAATTACGATATTCAGACCCCCAAATACATAAAATAGAAACATTTTTTTTATAAAATAGTTTTAAAAAAAAAAAAAAACATACACCACATTAACTATAAATGAAAATAATATTTTTTAAAAAAATTTTAAAAAAATTAACTTCAAATTTAATTATCCTTAGTTTATTTTGTAAACCCCCAACTTCAACGGCAATTTTGCTTGCGGTGAAAAAAGAGGACACCAAGAGAGTATATATTAATTAAAATTCGCCCAATGGTTAACTGTCTCTCCCTTTCTTCTTGGGAACATGCTGTAAATATTATATTTACTGAAGTTAAAACAAATAAACAGCATGTTTATGAAAACTAAAATACATTAATAACATATTTATAAATACGTTGAAATAAGATTTATTAATAAATTAATTATTTAACAAGTAAATAAATGTATTAAATTATTTATTTACTCTTATAGTAGGAAAAAAAAAACATATGTATTCATACGTAAATATGTAATTTATTGTAACAGTTTCGTAAATATGTCCTTCATTTCTTTTAGTGTATACTTCCAAGTTCATGGGTAGGAGAATTTTCAATATTAATTTAATTTACTAGTTGTTTTCAGTATTTGAGTTGGGAATCTTTTAGTGTTCAATTTTTCTCGGAATTATTAAATCACGGCGATGTACGTTGCGGCAGTTAATAAACCATGGAGTGAGTCCTTCAGTGGTGGAGGGGGTGAAGGTAGGGATTGAAGAACTGTTCAACCTTCCAATTGAAGAGAAAAAGAAGTTTTGGCAACAACCAGGGGACTTGGAGGGTTTTGGACAAGGCTTTGTTGTCTCTGAAGATCAAAAGCTTGATTGGGCAGACCTCTTCCACTTGATTTCCCTGCCAAAACATTCCAGGAAACCCAACTTCTTGCCCAACTTTCCTATCCAATTCAGGTCTCTTTCTCTCTCTCTCTACTAGTGACATTAACATGGGTAGTTTAGTAAATCTCCTTTTATCACCTACTTGAATTTTCAAGTAAAAAAGAAATGGAGAATTCGGAAAACAAATAGCTTGTTTGGTAAACGGATTTAAACCACAATTCAAAACGTTTTCTTTATAGTATTTTTTTTCTTATAAAAATTTGAATTTGACCAAAATTTTGTATTCAGACTTATCAACCGAGCGTCACTTGACCTTAAAGATTAGAAGTTTGTGAACCATAAAGTACCACAAATTTCGGATTAGGCAAGTATTATTGTAATAATTTATTTGCATTTTTTCGGGTAATAACATTTTCTTGGAGAAGGAAATTCAAATTTTTACACCATGTCAAAGGGACTAAAACTGTTAATTACATGATCACTAAAGTTGGTATTACTACGTACATATGATGTTTTTATCGTAATTTTTTTTTTGTAATTAATGTTTATAATAGTTAGAAATCTACCTAAAAAATGTTAGAAATTTACAATCTATTTAGTATCTATAAGATTCAATTTTGTCAAAATTGCCACGTATTCTTGGTTTGCTTTGCAGAGAGTCCACAGAAGCTTACTCAGCCGATCTAGAAAATTAGCCAACACAATCCTTGACCTCATGGCAAAAGCCCTAAAAATGGAACCTAGTGAAATGAGGGAGCTATTCGACGAAGGCGGGCAGACAATGAGGATGAACTACTATCCGTCATGTCCGCAACCAGAACTTGTCATCGGCCTCAACCCTCACTCCGACGCCACCGGCCTCACGATCCTCCTCCAGATCAACGAAACCGAAGGCCTCCAGATTAGAAAAGATGGGATGTGGGTTCCTGTTAAACCACTCCCTAATGCTTTTGTAGTCAACATTGGGGACATGTTAGAGGTCAGTCCATTACATCATGTGGGAAAATTTTTTCTTTTTTGTTGTCAAACATTAGGCAATTTTCTCAAAACTGACGGCTAAAATTGTTGGTTCTCGAAGTGTTTGGATTTGCAAGCGAATATTAAGTCACACTTTAATACTTAACCAAAAATAAGTACAATAATAATATTAATAATTTTATTAATTAAATTAACTTTTGATCTTTACTGTCTTATATTGATCGTGATTTATTGCAGATCCTGACAAATGGAATTTATCCGAGTATTGAGCATCGTGCCACGGTCAACATAGGGAAGGAGAGGCTTTCACTGGCCGCGTTTTACAACCCCAGAATAGATGCAGAACTGGGACCCAGCGCCCAGTCTTGTAACTCCACAAACTCCTCCATTGTTCAGAAGAATTAGTGTCGCAGATTACTTCAAGGGATATTTTTCACGTGAACTCCAAGGCAAAACATACATCGATTTGATGAGGATCCCATAATATATATATATATATATATATATATAGTGATCATGGTCACAATAGTCAATAAGTCGAATTAAAGTTTCTAAATTCTTGTGAAATAATAAAAGAGATACTTTGGTGTGGTGGTCAAACCCGTTGCTGACTTGAGCTATATGTAATTTTTATAAACAAAAGAACCAGGTACTTCTTTTTTTTTTTTCCTGCTTCTTTAGAGAAGTGTTTAATTGAGACGAATTTAATTCATGATATTACTCTATAATCGTGGTAGTTCGTTAACCAAAAAAAAACAAAAATGAATGGTATCATATTGGTACTCTCCTCTTGGTCATTCATATATAATAGCTGGCAAGATATTTAGCTCTTTTTTTTTTTTTTTTTTTTTAACAAAAAATAAAGAGGGTGACTAGTTTTAACATACCTCTTTAAGTGTCACCAAAAGAACGTTCTAGATACTGATAAAATTATTCGTTAAAGACTTCACAAAAAAGCCCTATCCCTAGATGAGAAACGGATCATTTCAATCCCACCGAATGTGTTAGATAACTATTTTATTTTGGTGGTTTATGGCCATGAAAATGCCACAATGTGACGTATCCTTTAGGCTGAAGTCAATTTTTTCAATGTTTATATAGGTTGATTTTTGAACAGCAAAGAGAGAACTAGCATAAAAAACGTTATGATTTTATCCTGAAAGGAAAAGGAGCTTTGCTGCCTTTCAAATATTTTCACGATTCAAAATGCTACCTTTTAAATTACTCTACCAAACGGATCAGTAGCATTTGTTTCACTTAACGGCTATCCTCAGAACATTACTAGCCATTGTAAATCATCCTCTAGATTGGTACGCACTTATTGTGTAATCAATAATTAACTAGGGAATAATTCAGTTAGAACCAATTCAACAGATAAGAGGGAAGAGATTGAATAAGAACTCTTAGATTTAAGATCTAAGAATATTTTAATTTATTTAATAAATAAAAGTCATAAACTTTCATAGAAGGTAATAATTAGCTCTAGAGTTATAGTCTACTTAGGAAATTAGAGTTACATGTATATACAAATTAAAGTAGTGACGGATCCGCACGTAAGTAAGGTACTAGCTTCAACAATGTTGTCGGTTTCGTTACATATATTGATATAGCTAGATATTTAATTCCTTAGATGCAAGATATTTATTCAACCAATATGCGCGGCTTAAGTTTGAAGTTTCCCTACTTGCCGAAATTATCCAATTAAATAATTGCAGCTGCTTTCAAAAAGATATGATATTTTGATAAATATATACACACACACAGAAACGGGAGCTTTCCTAAGTGGCATCTTTATAAAACAGCAGTAATATTTTTTTTCGTACTAATTAATTTTAATATAATATTTTAAGTGAAACTTTTATTTTATATTAAAAATTTTAAATAGTTTATATTATAATTTTTTTTAAAAACGTTACATATAAATTAACTAGTAATTACGATATGTAAAATAAAATGTTATAATTACCGCTCCATGATGGGTTGCTATTTACCGAACAACACTTACAATTTTTATTATTGGATATATATTACAACAATTAGATGATTTTAATGTAATATTTTTCAACAATAATTATCTGTTAAACTAATATCTAAATAATATTATATTATAATATTTTAATTAAATATTAACTAATTGTAATTATAAAGATACAAGAGCTTTTATATATATATATATAAATGCATATATTTCACCGATATATAGAAACGTTTAAGTAAACAAGTATAATTGTTAATCAATTGATTAGCATTAGTTCAACAAAGGAAAAAAAAAAACAAAAGATTACCATTAAAGTCTTTACTTGATGTATAAAGATTGTGATGTAGATTTTGTACCGATATGCTGAGTCCAAATCAAGACCATGGACTGGTAGAACATGGACTTTGATTAGTCATCCACTACTGTGGGACACGTATCCATGAGCTATTAAAGTCATATCTATCCAAAACTAAAGTGATAATTAAGTACGGTTTTTTTTTTTTTAATTGCATAGACACCTGTAAACTTTTTAAATTGATAATTTACTTTTAAAATTTTTTTCCTTATTAATCAATCTAATGAACTTATAATTTATGATGTTATCGGTCCTTATTATTCAAATCCATTAAAATTTAAATTCTTTTTAACATATTATAGCCTTAAAAGGGAATTTTTATCATTTTATTTAATTTTAATACAAATTCTATTTTAAAGTTATGTTCAAGTTTGAGTTATAATTGAATGTTAAGTAACTGATTGGGCTATGAATTGAATTGGATCCATTTTACTTTATTGATCCAAAATTATGGTTTTTTTTTTTTTTTTTTTTTTTTTCGTTGAATCAATTAGATACATGAATCCGGTTCAATTCACTCACTCAATCAATCACCAATATTGGTTTTATCAAATTACCCTCCACTCATGCTTGCATTCCTGATCTGTCACTTTTCTAATGTTTTTAGTAACTGAGAGACTCAAACTGGAACGTTTAATAAGTTCGGATGTCAATAGTGTAACATATAAGTTTTAGAGAAAAAAAATAAGAGACAAGATTATTCCTCAACGATTAAATTGAAATTAACCCTAATATGTGTGCCTTTTAGAATAAAATCCAGTAACAATCTATATGAAGTATGAACTTAGGCTTAAATTTGATAGTATTAGTGTACCTATTGTAGATGCATGGGAAACATGGTCCAATACTTGTATACTCATGTGTAATGCTTCAATATAATTTTTGTTTTGATTTTGCACTTATTAGAATTAGACTTTTTTTTTTTTTCCTTTGAACTTTGGGATGAGAGAATTTGAACACGCATCCCAAAGTGTTTATTACTTGTGGGATCTTGTCTTTGTTTTTTTCTTATAATAAAGTCAAAAGTAAAAATCGTTAGACTATACCTATAATCATAAATTAGACACTACTTGAGACAAGTTTAGTTGATAAAAGAATACAACACAAAGAGATCGAGCAAATAACAAGAGATATATCATCAGTGATCATTTTAGATCTAGCTACATATGGAACCTGCAACATCACCAACAAATCTGGGAAGCTCTCTTCCAGTGCCTTTTGTTCAGGAGCTAGCAAAAGAGTCACTGGATAGAGTCCCGGAACGATATATTCGTCCCGATCAAGATTCTCCTTTCATATCCCCTTCCACTTCTTCTGTCCCACAAATCCCAGTTGTTCACATGGCCAACTTGCTTTCATCAGAGAAGATTGTCATGGAATCCGAGCTCGAAAAGCTTCATCTTGCTTCCAAAGAATGGGGTTTTTTTCAGGTACGAACATCCCAACTAAATTGACACCTAACAGAACAACAATATATATATATATCACAAACTTCACGAGATCTTATATATATATATATATAGCCCTAAATTTTTTCATATATATATTATTTCATTGTAGTTGATAAATCATGGAGTGAGTGGCTCATTGGTGGAGAAAGTGAAGTGTGGGATTCAAGAACTTTTTAGTCTACCAATGGAAGAGAAAAAGAAGTTTCTTCAACAAGGAGATCTAGAGGGTTTTTGGACAAGCCTTTGTAGTCTCTGAGGACCAAAAGCTTGACTGGGGAGATTTGTTCAGCTTGAACACTCTCCCAAAATCTGCAAGGAAACCCCACTTGTTCCCTAAAATTTCCTCTCCACTTCAGATCTCTCTATCTCTCTCTTTTGTGTGTATTTTTTACCAGTCCATTTTGTTAATCACACATAATTATATGACAGTACCTAAGACCTTTAGTTATGTCTCATTCATTAGAACTATATATATATATATATATATTTATATGCTTATTTCTACATATATATCTATATATATATATATATATGTCTATAATTTTTTTTTTATTTCTTTGTAGAGATTCTCTGGAAGCTTACTCAGCTGAGCTACACAATATTGCCAAAACAATTTTTGAATTCATGGCTAAAGCTCTAAGAATGGAGGTCAATGAAATGAAGGAGCTATTTGAAGATGGGTGGCAGGCAATGAGGATGAACTACTACCCGCCATGTTCGCAGCCAGAACTTGCCATCGGCCTCAACCCTCACTCCGACGCCTCCGGCCTCACCATCCTCCTTCAAGTCAACGAAACCGAAGGCCTCCAGATTAGAAAAGATGGGATGTGGGCTCCTGTTAAACCACTCCCTAATGCTCTGATAGTCAACATTGGCGACATTCTAGAGGTACTGTTACTAACACCATCGTGATATATAATAAATACCCATCTTTTCACCAAGAGATACAATATATACAAATATATATTTCACGTCACAAATTAAATATCTATAAATAAACGAATGATAATTGATCACATACTATATTATTGAGTATATATAGAAATTTTAATATTATATTGAAGTTGATGTCCATCACATCAAATCATCAGATATTTATTCCCAAAAAAAAAAAAAAAAGATAATGGCTGACTATCTTATGGTCTGTGTAGATCATGTCCAAAAAGTAACTTCGGACAATAAATTCAAACTTTTATTAGAGAGTCCTGTAAAAATAAATGTTGAATTTTAGGTTTTAACTAATGAACAAAATGGAAATGTAAATTAAAAACTTATTTGTACAGATACTCCTTGAGTTTTTTAAATTTGATAATTTAGTCCCTAATATTTTTCTCTTGACAATCAGTCTCCTGAATTTATAATTTTTGATAATGTAGTCCTTTTTCCTCAAATTCATAAAAATTTGAACGGTTTTTTTATTTTTTATTTTTATACATAACTTGCACATTGTAGTCCAAGAAAAACATTGTTGATCATTTTTACTTAACTTCCATACAATTGCCTTTCAAATTTGAAAACTTAATCAATCAATTATACTCAAATTTAAATCTAAACTTTAAGAGAAATTTGTATTGAAATTAAGTAAAAATGATAAACATTGTCCATTTTGAGCTATAATGTGTAAGTATTGTGTAAAAAATTATCTTAATTTTAATGAATTTAAGTAAAAGGATTGAATTGCTAAAAATTAGAAGTTCAAGGGGTTGACTGTCAAGAAAAAAAAAATTTAGGAACTAAATTGTCAAATTTAAAAAGTTTAGGGGACATGCATGCAAATAAGTCTAAATTAAATGGTTTGAGTGCGTTGGCGGCCCACAACAATGCAATTGTCGTTTACGTTGTCCGAGTCCAATAATTTAGAAGTACCAATCATATCACAAGTTGTAATAACGAGCCTAATATATATACATATATATATCCGTCATTATTGATTTTGTGGCAGATTTTAACAAATGGAATTACCCTAGGGTTGAGCATCGGGCTACGGTCAACATCGCTAAGGAAAGGCTTTCTGTGGCCACATTTCACAACCCTAAATTGGATGCACAACTAGGTCCAGCACCAAGCCTCGTAACTCCACAGACTCCACCGATGTTTAGAAGTATCAGGGTTTCAGATTACTACAAGGGATATTTTTCACGCGAACTTCACGGCAAATCATACATCGATGTCATCAGGATCCCCCATGTCGATAAAGAAGACAAGGCACTGCCGATTACCATTACTACACATTAATAGAAATTAAATCCCAAAAATATGAGATCGAGATGCAATGCTCAACATCGATAATAGATCCCAATTGCTTACATTATATAATATATATATATATATATGTGTATAATTAAATATTGTTAATCATCAGCGATTAGTCGTGGTGGTTATATCTCCACACCAAGATCGATTTTTTTTTTTTTTTTTTCAAATGAGATATGAAGAATTTATTGACGAATATGTAAAACAAATGCTTTTAGCAATATATATATATATATATATAGTCGCGGGTGGTTATATCTCCACACCATAGTGTGACTGATTGAAAAACATCTGCATTCATAATTCATTCTAAGGTTTATATAAAGTACTTCTTTATACGTGAGTTTTTTTATTTATATTTATTTATTTATTATTTTTTTCATCATTCATAACCGCTTGGATAATGTTATAAATATGAAGAGACATGACTGACCCAAGCTCTAACTCATAGTACCCCAGAATAAGAGAAAATAAGTCCTACAAGATATAAGATCGAGATGCAGTGCTCAGCATTAGTAATACTCCCCAAACACTTACCAATATTATGTGTTAATATGTAATTAAAAGTTATTAACAATCGGTTACTAGTGGTGGTGATATGACCATGCCTATGATCATTATTATTTTTATTAAAATGTAATATGGGGAATTTAATATTGGATATCGTAAAAAGATAAATAAATAAAAATGCTTTTTGGTTCGATGATGTGATTGATTCAAAAACAAATAATGATTTTTCGCCCTAAGGATTGTATAAAGTAGTTTCTTTAATATTTATATGTAATTATCGTGATAATAATCCATACTGAATGGATTATGATTTATTATTTATTATGAAGGAGACGTGACTGTGGTCCGAACTATGATTTTCCCACGTATATAAAAGAATGGATAAAAATCCATTGTTCATTTTGGTAGTAAAAAATGTACCGTTTAGATGCTTTCCTCTTTTTTTTTTTTTTTTTTTTTGTCCTTCCTCACAGTAACGCACTGTTTAGATGCTTTTTTTTTGGCAGTTATTTTTAATTTTTTGTCCTTCCTCACAGCCACTGCAGCTGACATTTGCTTTTTGCCTCCTACGTATTGTGCTCTTGC
>BKCH01002343.1:0-65421 GCA_008635985.1 Ficus erecta
ATAAGTGCATGGGCCCGTTTCAGGCCCATTCCGGGCAACGACTGCAAATAGTCGCAGCCACTCAGAATGCACATCTCGAGAACCATTTGCTTTGTGAATCCAGAAAAACTCAATTCCTTGTTCTGTTGCAGCTTGGAATACTGAAACTGAACAGCTTGCCCGAACTTGTCCATCTTAAAAATAATCTGGATTTTACGAAGTTTGAAGTACATAGAGAGATAAGCACATGATATAGGAAAAGAATGTGACACCAAATTTAGAATTATGGATCGGTGATAACTCACCCTGGGACATCCAAATGCTATTAGGTCTGAGTCCTCGGTGATAACTGCATCGACCCGATTGCTGACTGCCAAGAAGGTCATTTGGGCATCTGCTTCATAAGGAGCCACAACATAACTTATATTCTCCTTCTTTAATACCTTTTACAAGCAACCATGTCAAAAGAAAAGAACATGGAAATTTTTAGCAATCAAAACAGGAGATAAATTCGAGAAACCACATACTTTTCAGGAGGTAATGGTTTTGGTTCCATTGAAAAGCTAGTATTTCTTGCAAAATATATCTTTCTAACCTGGATTAACTCATGTGCAATTGCAGGTGAAATGTCAACAGCTTTCTGATAGCACTCATATGCAGCAGCGGAATTTCCGTTTGACTCATGCTCCAAAGCACGTGCAAGATTTTCCTTCCTCGCCCTACAAATTCGCTTGAGTCAAATGCTATCCTGGAATCTATACCGAGCCCAGTGAAAGGTAGCCTAATCTCATAAAAATGAATAGAGAGAATGATTGGGAAGTGCCATTTTGTACACTTGGTCAGGCAAACTGATCAAGAACTTAAGTAAGGTTTTCAAACGGAGAAAGTATAAATGACAAGAAAGGGGAGTATTTAACAAGGGATGTTTTCATGAGCCTTTGTCCTAACACAAAGGGCAAGGAATAGAAGGAAATAACAAGACCAAAAAGTATTCAGGGAAAGCTGATCACCTCTATGACAACACAATATATGAATAATCTTAAACCACCTTCTGCGCATGCAAACTTGAACGCATACATTAATAATAAAAAAAAATGAGAGACAAAAAAGTAAAAGACATATACAACAACAACAATTCGAACAATGCATGTAACTCGGACCAAAACGAACACCTAGAACACCATAGACAAGTTCTGAAAGAAAAATCTATTGCAAACCATAAAACCACTAATGAGCCAAGAATTTAGGCTACAGTAACAAAAATATTTACAGACAATTTAAATCACTCTGTGGGTGGTTAACAAAACCTTAAAAAAGAATAACAATCGAAAAACTGCATCTTGGATACCTAAATTCGAAAATAAGTTGAAACTGCAAATTAGGATTGATGCAGCCTACTCCAAAGTGCTTGGAATTCGTTGATAAAATATAACCAACAAGCATACCTTGCACGTTTGTTCTCTTGTTCACTCTTCATTGGTAGAAGACCTCCATCAAAGACAAGAATAGGTTTGACACCAAAATGCCGCAGCAGATTCACTCTATGCATGCAATAGTCAATGTGCCTGAAAATTAGAACAGAAAACAAAATTGCTATGATAAGATAGCCGTCTGTTATATGTTCATTTATCAGTCATCAAATATGAATGGATTACTAAGTATATTAAGCAAACTTTCCACCTAAAGATTAAACAATCCAAAGTAATTATTCGTTAAAATAAAAAACTACTAATGATCATAAATCAAATAGATGCTTTTATTGTTCAACCAAGTTCTTTAGGACTCCCTAAACAGTGAGTTGAATACTTCATTTTACCGAAACAACATGATTAAAGCCTCTCTATCACCTTTGATTCGGTTCTCGGAGATTCATTCAATAAATGTCGTTTTGAACAATTTAAAATCATCAACAACTAGGTTAGATTGCGTTCTTCCACTCTAATTTCCAGCTTCTAAAACACAATAAAAGCAAGAATAATACAAGTAACAACAAAGCGAAATAGATGATTAGTGGTTAAACAACTTTCACTTTCCAAGAAACCACCTTGATAAATTCCCCAAACGGAGAAAATTCCTTAAATTTCATCTACACAACCGAAAACAAAATTATAAAAATAAAAAATAAAAATAAAAATAAAAAAAAAAAGGAATACCCATTACGCAAAACACATTTTTAAAGAATACCAATTTGTCAAAAATCTACTAAAACAACTAAAACCTTGAAACGGACAAACCTATTATCCCAAATAGAGGGAAAATCCGAAGAGAAAGGTGGGAAAAGATCACCTGGAAGTGGGAAGGCCTTTGCAGATTTCTTGGCTGCAAGACAAAGCGCCTTTGTGGAGCCAAGAATAGGTGTCGACAGCGACAGAACAGCCCTCCAATTCCTTGATGATCGGCGCCATTATCGACTTCAGTAGCGGCAACAGCCCTTGAATCCCCATTTCCGAGCCTGGGTTTACTGGCTTCCCTTCTTCAGCTACGGAAATGCCCTCTGGTTATTTTTCGTTTTTATTCTCTCGCATTCGTTTAGAGAGAGAGAGGAGAGGGTTTTTGCGAAGAGAAAATTGGGGGCTTATTCAGAGATTAGGGGAGAAAAATGGCGGGAATGTTTTTGTGTTTGGTTCTGAAAAGAAGGCTTTTTGTTTGGCTCCTTCCTCTGTTTCCTGGTTCTAACAACGACAAGTCGTTTTACCATTCTTTTAAGGTTTTAGCCTTGCGACGACATACGTTGCCATCGATATTTAGCAACAACAAATTGTATCATCAAAGGACAATTCCAATCTCCCAAGGTTCTTTTAACTTATCTACAAAAAAACTTAAGGTAGTTTTGAAAATCCTTATGTTTTTTATATGAAAATAAAAATGTGAATTTTTTGAAAATGATACTGAGATCGTTTAAACCATTTATTTGTTTGTGTCATTAGATAAATTGGTTTGAATATATAAAGGGGTTAAATTGTTTGAGTATATTTATGGAAATATGTATTGAGATATTTGCTTTAGAAAATGATAACAGTAATGAAAAAAAAAAACTTTCAACTGTTTTTTTATTTCTTTAACTAAAATCATTCATACCATTTTTTTTTTTTTTGTTTCGGTTTTCAAAACATTTACTAACCAAATGCAATTAAGAAAATATTTTCATTTTCGCGACTCAAAAAATGTGCAGAACCATTTTCAAAAACATCAACGAGTCTATTGATACGAACAACAGGTTTATGGATGTACTTCAAGAGCGAACGACATGTAGCATGTATTTTGCATTTCGTTTGTTAACGCCATCTCGCTTTTCTCATTACGTTTTCCTTTAAAAGAAAAAAAAAGACACGTCGTATTATGTTAAAAAAAAAAAAAAAACAAAAACAAAAAAAAGGGGGGATTATTTTCCAACATAACCCTTGAACAATGTATGTTGTGCCTAATTCGGCTTCTGACTTTTTTTTTTTTTTTTTTTTAGCATTTCACTCATACGTCCAGTGTACACCAATACATAAATTAAACACGTGATTTAATCATTCAATATAAATCACATCAAGATCTCAGTATTCGTGAGTCATATAAATAAATAAATAAATAAAATATCATAATATTTCTGGTGAGGAACTGTCCAAGCTAGTGACATAAAAGCCCTGTATTCCATTGGGAAGTCGCTGTGGACCACAAAGTTCTTGCAATAAGTTCCAAAATTTCCCACCACCGACGTGCCATAGCTATGTGTGAACTACGAGCTGGCTTGTGGTACCGTTTCAATTGTGGTTCTACTAAATTTCTAAACGAATGATGAACGGAAGATGTGAGGATGTCACTTATCACTTTTTTTTTAGCCAAAAAAAAAAATTTTCCAAAATTCGCATTTTATTCTAGGTCCCTCATTTCCTAAATAAATAAATAGTGAGTGAAATGAAGTCAATTATTTTTAATGGTCTTTGTTTGCTTATAAACAATTGGAGGGTGATCTCTAAACTAGATCAACTTGCCATGAACATGAGGACCATGTTCATTTTGATGTACAAGTCGAAGCAAGTTTAGACCAGTAGATATTTTTATTATTTTATTTATGACGTGGATTTTGAGCTTAAATCTCTTAAAAGAGCGAGAAAAAAAATAAAATATAAAAAGGTTCAAGGGTTGGTAGTTAGAGTCCATGTCATGTAAGGCTCTCCAACGTTAAACGCCTTTGCTTTGGGGACAATAAACGTATAAAAGAGAGAGGAAAGAGGAAAACAGAACTCAGCTTTGCAAAGCCCTTTATTTTTTTTTGATAATTTGTACAAAACTTGCAAGAGAGAGAGAGAGAGAGTCCGGTTTTGTTTTAGTTCGGAAAATTGGGTGATAATTTCTACAGATGTCATCGGCACTGTCTTCGGTTTATGCAGTTTGCAGTGATGCAGCTGGAGTTGCAGGTACTCAAAACTTGTGTTCTGTTCAATCCTCTTTTGGTTCCCGAACTTTTTAAAACGTTCATTTATCCTATAATAGTTCTTTCTTTCAAAATTGTTTGAAAGTGGACTGTAATTACCTGGTTTGGTTTTCCATGGATTGAAAAATCAGCTTAGATGGGAGAACCGGTTTGCTTTTTGCTAAGAAAAACAGAATGAATCAAGTGGTAGTTTATTTCCTCTACTTTTCCATTCGCTTTTGTGACAAACCGAGTCGGTCTTTTGAGTCTTTTACTGACTATATAACATTAGGCAAGGACTGAGGAATGAGTTTTGATAAAAACAAATCTCACAAGTTTTAAACTATATATATATATATCTATATATCTATATGTTACCAGCAGGAGAAAGTTCGGTTTAAATTATCAGAACTTTTTTAATCTGAAATGGTTATGGTTTTATCTGACTGTACTAAAAATTGTGTTATATTTGGCACGGAATTCTCCTAATTCTTTACGGGGTTAGTTGATAATGATGGATTGATCGATCAACTGCAGGAAATCTCTTTTGCTTTTGGCTTGTTTGTATCACCAATGTAAGTTCTCTAACACCAAACAACTGAATGAAATTTTCTTACTTTTACTTTGCTTTTTTTTTTTTAAAGTTTATTTCCTTGTTTTTTTATGCAGACCGACGTTTCGGAGAATTGTGAGAAACCAGTCAACAGAACAGTTCTCAGGATTGCCTTATATATACTCCTTTCTGAACTGTTTGATATGTCTCTGGTATGGAACACCTCTGGTTTCGCCTGGTGTTATATTGGTTGCAACAGTCAACTCAATCGGGGCCGTTTTCCAGTTTTTCTACATAATCATTTTTATTCTCCATGCTGAAAGAGCGAAAAAAGTAAGGACTTCTTATACCGCGATAATTCACCTTAAACTTTTGTTGTTCTAAACCGTATTCGTAAATCATCTCCCGGATATTTTGCTGCAGCTAAAGATGACAGGATTGCTGCTAGTGGTTTTTGCTCTATTTGCGATCATTGTGTTTGTTAGTGTCAAGTTTTAGACCCCGGTGTCCGGCAACCCTTTGTCGGATACTTGAGTGTTGCTTCACTCATTTCCATGTTTGCTTCCCGCTCTTCATAATTGTAAGTACACAGCAAGATGTTCACACACATTTTCATTCTAGACGCTGCGGTTCCTTTTCGACTAATATGCTTTTCACTTGCAATGTGTTTCCACCAGAAATTGGTGATCAAAACAAGGAGTGTTGAATTCATGCCCTTCTATCTCTCTCTCTCGACTTTCTTGATGAGTCTCTCTTTCTTCGCTTATGGAATGCTGAAATGCGACGCTTTCATATATGTAAGTACTTCGTCACTTCTTGCAGACAAGGCCGCTTTCTGTGCTCAAATTTTTGTATGAAATCTCGAGATGCTAAATTAAGATTAGTGGTGAACAGAGCTGATACAAGGTTCAAACTTGAACTAATTTCTTATATTTATGACTCGGCAGGTTCCAAATGGAATCGGAACAATCTTGGGGCTTGTCCAGTTGGCCTTGTACTTCCATTTTAGCAGTACTTGGTCAGAAGACTCGAGGGAACCTTTGATCGATTCGTACGCATGAATCATTTGTTAATTCTGAGCGTTAAAACAAGTTACAAGAACATTGATCTTGTCTAAATTCCGTCGAAACAATGCATCTGGTATGAATGCCATGTTCCTTTCCGAAGTAGCTAAGAAAGTGCAAAAATAAGAAAGCAGTGGCAGACCTTAAGAAAAATGTCCGCTGAAAATTATACTTACATGTTTATAGGAAATTTCTTGTCCCGCTCAACGAAGAGATACACATTCTCATTTGTGTAAAAAAAAGATAAATAAAAAATAAAAATAAAAAATGGCCAACCTTGTTCAGTTGGTGCATATTCAGAAAAGAAAAGAAAAATTCTAGCTCAATAAACTTTAGTAGCTTTGTTCAAGACTATTTGAACTTTTATTGTCCTTTCCCACATTTGGTTCTACTTATCCAGCCAATTTTGTGACATTTTACCAAAATATCAAACTCGCTGCTAACTTTCCATTTAATGCTTTGCACCTATCTGCGAAAATTGTTTTTTTATCCGATGTAAAATTAGGAAAATAATAAAATAAACTTAACTTTCCTAATTGTGAAATGCTAATTAACTTTTCTTTTATAATAATTGTCTTCGAGCTAAAAATATACTTTCTAATTTCGACACGATTTGTTTCCCAATATGGCTTCATCATTCTCCCTAGGTTGGAGAGAATTCGTCCTCGAATTTGGGGGTAGCTTCAATTGATAGGTGTGAAGAACAATCATGATGAATTCGTAATGACCCATCTTTGGACTAAATGGCTTGTTGAATTCATGAAAATCAACCGATGAAAATATTTCTTCAATATTGGATCCTTTAGAATCTAACACAATCTTCAATGGAAAATTTTCTTCAATGAATATTATGATGAATTCGAATACTAGATCTTTTTCTTCATTACTTTCATCAAATATTAGACATTCATCTTCCTGTTCAATTTCCTCAAAAATTGGATCAAAAGAAAATTGGTCTTCTTCTTCTTCTTCTCCATCACTTTCGTCAAAGGTCGGGAAAACATTGACAATTTGATCTTCCTCTTCTCCAACATATTCGTCATATATTGGATCAAAAATTGAATCAAAATTAATCTTTTTATCTTCTCCCTCATTATCGCTTTCGTCAAATATTGGATCGAATATTCCCTCAAAGTCATCATTAGACTCGTAATCGGAAACAAAATGGGATGCGGTGGCCAATGTAGCAAACTGCTGTTTTAGGGCAGCAAGTTCTGCCCATAGGCTTGCAACCTTTTGGCAAGTTCGGCTGGCAGAGTGGCAGCAGCGGCAGTGGGTTGGTGACCACGGTAGCATCGCAAAAAAAAAAAACAGTTCAGGAATCTGTCTCTGATACCAATTGATGTAGCGGAAGCGTATGTAAAAGCAAAACAATAAAAAAAAAAGGGGATAGATTAGTTAACCTATTGATTCACACAGAATGCCATGAAAACTCTTCAAATTCCGTTGATTCACACAAAATACCAAAAATTGGCATCAAATTTTGTTGATTCAAATAATACCAAAATTGGAGAGAGAAGAGTAAAATTCAAAATTTCATTCAAAAACTGATTGTATCTCCCTTTTAAATATGAATGGACTAATATATTTATAGGCTAAATGCCCAAACCTAAACTGAAAACTATAAGTAAAATTAGGAAAATAAATAAAATAGACCTAACTTTCCTAATTGTGAAATTGCTAATCAACTTTTCTTCTATAATAATTGTCTTCGAGCCAAAAATATGCTTTTCTAATTTTGACATGATTTGTTTCCCGATATGGCTTCATCACAAACCCTAAAAAGAATGTAATCCTCCAATTTTCTCCCTTCTTAGGATCGTCAGAAAGCAATGAAATGGTTCGAGGAAGATCGAAGAAGAGAAAAAGAAAACAAACATCGGCGTCGAGAGGGTTCTTGGTGTAGGGTAGCTTCGGCGTTCTTGCGGGCGTTCTCAAAGACCTGAAGGTGATCGAACTCGTTCTGTTGCGAATCCATCGCGACAAGTTGTTCAAGAAAAAAGAAAAAAAAAAAAAAAAAGACTTTCCTCAGTTAAGCCCCTGTACGGACTGGGGCTAGGGTTTTCGACGGAGGGTATTTAAAAGCATACCGCAGAAAGGGGGTAAAACCATCATAAATTTAAAATATATATATATATATATATATATATTGTCACCACAGAACTTCCTATGATTGGATTAAAATTTATAAAATAAAAAAAAATAAAAAAAAATAAAAAAAAAGGGGGAGATAGAGATATTTATCTCGAAAAACCCCAGTACTTCCATTTCAGCAATGGAAGACACGAGGGAACCCTAGATGGATACGTACGCATAAACATTTTGTTAATCGTGAGTGTTTACAATAAAACACAAGAGCAGTGATCTCGTGTAATTTGCGTTGAAGTAATTCGTCCAGTACGAATGTCGTGTTCCTTTCCGAAGTAGCAAGAAAGTGTGAAAAATAAGAAAGCAGCATCGGAACTTAAGAAAAATGTCTGCTGGAAATATACTGATATGCCTATAGAAAATTCCTTGTCCTGCTCAAAGAAGAGATGCACATTTATGTAAATAATAAAAATAAAAATGAAAAATGGCCAACCTTTGTTCAGTTGGTACATATTCAGGAAAAAAAAAAAAATATATATATATATATATATATATATATAGCTCAATAAACTTTAGTAGATTTGTTCATGATTTATTTGGTTCAAAATATCAAACTTGCTGCTAATTTTCCATTTATGCTTTACTTCTGTCTGGGTAAATTCATTGTTATTTGGTGATCATGACAGTAAATTTTAAATATCTTGTTTTCATTTTCCTCTGTCTCGAAATAGATTTTTATGTCACTTCCAATATGAAGTCTGGGCTTGAGCCTAAAAAAGGCAAAATATAGTCTAACGATAAACTCACGTATGATTTCATTATGAAATGTAGAATTTTATTTCCGCTTCCTAAATTCAGGGAAAAAAGAGACATTTTAGGTTCAAAATGGCTTACAGGGTATTGATTAGAAAACATTTTTGGTCAAAAACTATTTTATGACATGTTTGGATGGGTTATTAGAATAGTTGTTATCATACTTAAATGCAATATGCATTTGGTTGAGCCACTACTCAGTGGCGGAGCCCGAATAGGTGTGGATCGAATCAAAAAAAGTTGTGAACTAAAACTACAACATCAAAATCATTTATCATCATTATCTATTTGTATCTTTTTTTTTTTTTAATAAATGAACTAAGCTTATAATAGAGTTTAATTTAATTTTTGAAGTTTTAGAGTTCGAAAAATGTGAAAATTTATGGTATATAGTCGATTTTGATTTACTTAAGTTATTAAATTGTAAACACTAGTACTTTAAAATCAAAATTTAGGGTGTGAAATATGTAAATATGGTAATTAAATTAAATTTAGGAGGGGCAAATAAGGGACAGAGTTGTAAAATATTTTTTGAAAAGAAGGAAAACTATAGGAAGTTTTGAGAATTTTCAAACTAAGGAGGTCAAAAAGGAATTTACAAAAATTTAAAAACGAAATTTACACAAAATTCAATAACAATACATGATAAAAAAATGTTATCATTTGAACCAACTATGAAAGGAGGAATGAGGAATTTATTGAAATTTCTTTCATCACAGAGAAACCAAATTAGAGGAAATTGTTATATTTTTTAAGAGTATCAAACCATATCTCTTAAATATAAATCAATAATGTGATTGCATATATAATATATCAATAATTTTATACATAAATAATTATCTGACTAAATCACAACATATAAAATTCAAATCTTATATCTAAATTAAATAAATGTATACATATACATACATATAAAAAAAAAAAATCAATAATGATTGGGATTTTTTTTGTCTTCTTTCATGTCAGTAAAGTTCCAAATTGGAAAAGTATGTATAACTGCTCGGGTCCCATAGGCAATAATTAAGTACCTTACCTTGTATTAGACTATTAGGTAGTAGTTGACGATAATTTCTTTCAAATAATAATTGCAATGGTCACGTGCCAAACATAATTTGAATGAGGGCATTTTGTTTTTATCGACGTCAGCTACGACATAAAAGTTTAAAAAAAAAAAAAAGAAAAGAAAAAAGAAAAAAGGAAATTGCTGGCTTCGGCTACGAGTTAAAAGATCTTACTAATTTCCAGCCAAAAAAAAAAAGCTCTTACCAATTAATTTTGCATAAGAAAGCTCTTATTAATTCCTCCAAAAAAAAAAAAAGATCTTATTAATTAAACACGAATTTCTGTTATTTTTTAAAACAAAATTATTAGTTGGGTGGCTTTTTTTTTTTTTGGGCCCCTTTATTTAAATAGTTAGACCTTTTATTTTTTTGGGGTAAATGATTATCCTTTTTTTTTTTTTTTTTCCGGATTTTATAATGGCATATCAAAAGCTAGTAAACCATTGATTTATCACTAATAAGTCAATGATATATCACTGACAAATTAACAAATTATTAATTCATATTGATTAATCACTTTTGGATCATAGTTAATCATCATTGATAGACCATTTTTTTTTTTAAATTCTTTTCAATAAATAAACAAAACTTGGGACATTTATTAAAAATTACTAAAAAATTGTCCTTTTCCTATTAACCCTATATATATTTTTTTCTATCAATCTAAAAGGTCTTTTCTGCATAAACAAATCAAGTAATCTATTCATACTTTTCATGTTTTTTTTTTTTTCCTTTTCTTTTTCAACTGAATAATATATTTTTGTTTGCCGGAATTTTTATTTATTTATTTGGTTAGTTACCTTCTCAAAGTATGGAGATTGTTTCAACTTTCAAAAAATCCTTGAACTTCAATTTGTTTTACACTTACTGGCTATTGTTCAAAATTTTGTCCAAAATTCCAAAAGAAAAGTCCTTAAAGGGATCAAATATTGAAAACCTTGAGCACGAACGTTGTATAAACACTTGGAAGAAATACAAAGAACAATGCAATGCAGAACAAACAAAATGACTCGCAGAAAATTGCGAAAATGAGGAAATCTTTTTCAATTATCTGGTTTCCCTTGGATAGATGAGGAAATCTCTTTTTTTTTTTTTTTTTTTTTTTTTTTTAAGTGATGATCAAATTAATGTGCCCTCCCTTAAAGGAGGAGTGGGGGACTGGGTGTTTGTCTCCCACAATAACCATGGTTGAATTAATGTGTGGTGTAAATCACCGATCGAAATTAGGCGATGGTTGAGTTGGAGCTTGGCGAAGGTTTTGGTGAGCCTTGGTGCGGCGACGGTTGCAAGGGCCGAGGAAGAGCCTTAACTTTTTTAATCGTACATGTAAATTGTAGGTTTAGCTACCTCATGGGTTTATTTGCAAAATTAGAAAATGTATTTGAAGAAGCTTTTATAATTAGGAGATGGGGAACCCCAAAATTAAGCAACCCATAGATTTATATTCAATTCAATAACCCAAAAAAAAAAAAAAAAAACAACAACAACAACAACAAAATTACTCATAATTACAAATCATGTAAAAGTATTATTTTAGTATTTGAGTTGTTTGATTCTAATTCTTAAATTTAGTAAACAATATGAAGAAATTGGAAATTTTCCAATTTTAATTGCTAATAGTAATTGGTAAATGAACATCATTAAACATTATCAAAAAACGAAACAGTATAAAATGAGAAATAATTGGATTAAGGAAGTAACATATTGATCAAACATTTTCAACCAGAATAGGGTTATTCTTGCATAGCCTAAAAACATGATGGTCTAATTTTCTTTTCATTCATGATAAGTAAACATGCTATTTAAACCTTTTGGGCTGTAAAAAGAGAATTATTTGTACAAATGACCTAATATCATGGTGTTCTAACGACGTGTTCACAAATCATAAATTCAAAAAGATGATACCACGGTGGACTAATCAAAACTTTTCAATTACTAATTAGAGTCTTCTTGCAGTGTTAGCTGGAGCTAGTTTCTCAAGAAAATCCTAACACACTCTTCTCTATTCGCTCTAAAACGTCTTCTCCTTTCGTTTCAATGACCAATTAGAGGGCTCATCGACCCCCTTCGACGCTTCCTTACTCCGAATTTATATACTCTTACACATTAAGGAATGCAATTTTAGTAAAAGCCTTATAATGAGGATAATTGGGAAGGGAACCCCAAAATCAAGCTGATCATAAAATTCATTTTCCATTCAATAATAAACTATTAGTTATTACTCATAAATTGTTAGGTAATTTTAAGTTAATAAATTAATTAATGTACATTATTAATACTCAGTAAAAGTAACAGGTAAACAAACATAGTTAACCATAATCGGAAAAAAAAATAAACAGTTGAAGATACGATTAAAGAAGTAATAATTACTCCAATTCTCTTTTGGTTAATGATAATTGAAATAAATGTACTAATCAAAACATTTTACACTAATTAGTTCAGATTTTTCTTGCATGGACTAATTAAAACACATGCTGATTCAATTCTCTTTACATCGATACTAATTAAAACATTTTCGGCTCCATTTGGATCACATGTCCATTTTCGAAAAGAAAAATTTTCTTACTTTAGATGAGAAAGTCTTTTCATTTTGAGAATAAAAATAGTGTTTGGATGTGTAAAAAATTTTCTTTTTGAAAATAAAAAGTTGTCTGGAATGAGAAAAAATGATATTGAGAATAGTGTATTGTGAGAAGATTTCAAAAAGATTAATTTTTCTTTTTCCAAAAGGATACGATACAAAATAAGTTTGAAAATAAAACAGTTTATATTTTTCAAAATGAGATAATAATAAAAAAAGTTCGCACAAATTTTTTTTTACATAAAATTTTTCAATTTTAGAAATTGGATATGTCATCCAAACAAAAGGTAAATAAAAACAATAATTAACCCTTTCCAGTTATAAATTTATAGTAATGCATGCATGTGGTCTAAAAACACAACGATCCGATTCTAAAATTCCAAACATAGAAGAAACTCTCGAGTACACAATCTAGACCATTTATTCATCCACATAAAAAGACCGAAAATCGTGCATTACATAAAAAAAAAAAAAAAAAAAACATTCACTAATTAAACTCCTTTGGTTATAAGAGTACACGGCAATCCGATTCTAAATTTCCAAACACGTAAAAAACTCGCGAGTATGTAATCTAGACCATTTATTCATGTACGTAAAAGATGGTGATCTTGCATTCCATAACATTCCTTTAAAAAAAAAAAAAAAACTATAGTTTTTTTTTTTTTTTTAAAGCTAGATTTTTTTTTTCTTTTTTTCTTTTTAAGCTCCAACACTATAGTTTGTTTGTTTTTTTTTTTTTTAAGCTCCAACACTATAGTTTCTTTTTTCTTTTTTAAAACTCCAACACTATAGTTTCGTTTGACCAAAGAGTAAAGACCATGCAACCAATTAATCACCAAAAAAAAAAAAAATAAATAAATAAATAAAGACACTCCAAAGTACAAATGCAATACGGCGGCAAGGGGTAAAACCGTAAAAAGAAAAAGAGAGACTCTTTAGCACCACGGAACTCCTAGGATTGGATTTTTAATATTAATTAGAAAAAAAAAAAAAAAAAAAAAGAGGAAAGAGAGAGAGAGATATTTATCTCGAAAAACCCTAACTCTTCTCTGTTCACTGAAAACACTCTCTAAAACCTCGCTCGAAGAGCTGTGTTCCTCTCTCTCTCGCCTCCGCATCGCTCGACCACTCACCGGAGGGCTCGCCGGCCCTCTCTCCGGCGCTCTCTCTTCCTCCCAATCTCTTGGCGTTGGAGAAGCTTTTCGCGAATTTCGTTCCTTTTCGGTGAGTTCATCAAACCCTAATTAGCCCCTCTTTCGATCTGCTCTCTCCTTAATTTTTTTTTTTTTTACTTTTTAGTTGTTTTTAGTGAAAAGGTTTTGTTTTTGATGTTTTTGTTTTTAATTTTTTGCTAAGCTTGAGTTGATTAGGTTTTCGTTTGTCCGATTCTGGTTTTGGATTGGGTTTTCGCTTCTTCTATATCGGTCTTCGTGATTTGGGTTTGGGATTTGGGTAATTCGTAATCTTTTTTTATTTTTTTTATAATTTTAATTTGTCCTGACTAGGATTTCTGCAAAATTTGCTTTCTGAAGTTCAATTTTACTAAAAATCTCATGTGGGTTCTGATTTATTAATTATTTTTGTTGAAAAATTATGGACGGTGGAGTTTATTTTGGCCAAAAGCAATTTTATGAGCAAAAAAGTTACGAGTTTCCTTTATTTTTTATTTTTACACTATTTTGAGGTAGTGTATCCCCTTATTCCTGGTCATGCAATCGTATTTATAGCTTCTCCATATGCCTGTGAGTACAGATAGAAAACCAATTTATTGAACTAATATTACTCGCTTCTTAAAGGTGTTATCCGAAGAGGCCAAATTGGTTCCCGAGAACTTTGAAACTAGACGGTGTTTTCGAACTCTTAAAGTTTCTTCCAATGATTGCCATCAAGACCGTAATGCCGGAGAAGAAAAGCTGAAGATTAAATTTACCAGCAAAAGAATCGAAGCTGATTCCGGTATAGGGTCATGTAACGCAGGGCAGCAGGTGTCACAGGGCAATGAGTACTCAATGGCAAAAACTCCTGTCCCTGGCACTAACAAGCGTGGGCCAGAATGGGTGATAGCTGGTCAGAACGAGAAGAGGCAGAAGATAGATCGCAGTGTGGTGGTGCAGTGTTCCACGATTCTGAAAAAGCTGATGTCTCATGAAGCTGGTTGGGTTTTCAACACACCCGTCGATCCTGTTGCATTGAACATTCCGGATTATTTTTCTATTATCTCTGCGCCCATGGACTTGGGAACGGTAAAATCTAAGCTGGAGAAGAATTTGTACTTTGGCATTGAAGAGTTTGCATCTGATGTCCGGTTGACTTTTTCCAATGCCATGCTCTACAACCCTCCTGCCAATCATGTTCATCAGATGGCAAAGAAATTAAACCAGATCTTTGAGACGAGGTGGAAAGTTGTGGAGGATAAGTATAATGGTGAAGGTCCAAAGGTTGAATCGGCAAAATCTTCAAGTGGGAAGATCAAGAAAGTCACTCAGATGGCAGTGAAGTTTGACAAGACAGGTTCCTTGGGTAATAGGTCAGAGCTGAGGAGGCCAATTCCATCTAAAGTGAAGGTTGTAAGCCGTTCTTTTGAGGCAAGTTATGTTGAAGAAGTAAGTGTTGTCCAGGAAATCTGTGATTTAATCTCTTCATATTTTTGGGAACATGTATCAAAGTGGTATAAAGACATGAAATCTTGTGAGTGCCTTAATTATTCATTGTTGATATGGAATTTAGAACAGCGAGGTTTTATGCCTGGTTATCGTTATTGTTACAATTTGTCCCTTGATATTATAAATTTATTTTCTGTAAGATAAGTATTGTTGTTTATTTTTTATTGAGTTTTACATATTGTTTTAATAGGAAGAGCATTCTAAAACAGCAAGAAAGTGCATACTAAAGTTAGGGAAGAATGTCAATAAAGGTATGAGTGACAAACTTCAATTTCAGCCTGACAATCTGTAGCTCGAAACAGGAGCTAATAGGAAATATTTCTTATAGGCACTGACAGTAGTGGTACACAATCTTGTTGCCCTGTTAATCCGAAAGGGTCATCAAGTCCAACTATCAGGAGATGTGGTTTGTGCGGCAGCATTGCATGTGCATGCAGCCTATCTAATGAGTCAGCGCGTGTTTCATCAAGTGGTTAGTTGATCTCTTCTTTTTTTCCCTATTTGCTGCTATCGTGTGCTAAATTGACTCATGGATGTCCTATCAAACAATTGAGCTGTGGATTTGTTTCTCCCCGGTTTAGATATGTCTTCTGACCGATCACTGGGAAGAGATGATCCTGCATGTAGTGAGGCGTCCAGATTGGTAAGGATTACCCTCTTATTTACATGTAGAGTTATTATTAAGAGTTTTTTTCACATGCTCCAATACTTAAGTTGAAAACTTTATTCAAATCCAGGGTTGTCAAAGTAAAAGCATGTCGACATCCCAAATTAGCAATTCTGATCCGGATTCTGATGGTCAGTACAGGTTTCAATATATGTAATGGGCGTTAGTATTTCTGTTAGCCAAAAAAATGTGGTGTTTGTATGAGTTATTATTATTTGGTATCTGAGTATTGGCATGGTGTTTCAGGAGCGGTAAGCGCTCTGGATGAAGAAAATGCATGCCCTAGCTCCCATCTTACTCGTGTAACAAATGCTGCTTCTGGAGAAGGTCAGTCTATGAACTAGTCATGCCTTACTAAGTGTGCTTGTGCAACTTTACTTTGGCAGTCCAGTAAGTGAAATCTCTAATTGATTTGTTCTTTTAGGTCGGAGAAACTCCTCCTTTGGACGTTCAATTGTCACCCCAAAAGGCCCTCCGTGCTGCAATGCTAAAGTGCCGCTTTGCGGATACGATCTTAAAAGCGCAACAGAAAACACTCCTGAATCATGTAAAACCTAGTTAGAGTAATTAGATTCCTTTTCAATTAACAAAAGTTTATAGTGGCTTGGAGTTGTAGTCATGAATATAAGTCATGTTTTTCCTTGTCGTAACTAGGCTGATATAAGTGATCCAGAGAAGTTGAAGCAGGAGAAGGAAAGGTTGGAAAGGAGGCAGCGTGAAGGTAATTTTATGTTCATACTTGCTGAAAATATATAATGTAAACTGTGGCACGTGTGATTTAGTAAGTCAGCTAGGGCTCTGCTTCGCCTGTCTCCCTTTGGAAGACTGGGAAGTATTTGATTACTCAACTTGGACAATTGGACATCTCGAACTTTTTCTTTTTGTATATTTAAACTTGGTGAACTTGTGTTGTGTTTAATGATGGTCCAATAGGAGTGAATTGTAAACTGCTTGACGAAATAAACAAGCCCTTTATTGCTTAGGTTTTTTTTAAGCCCAAGAACCGTGCAAGATGTGCAAGTATGCTAGTTTAGATTACTGCACACCGTTGGCAGCTTACTAGCAGTGCCCCTAATCTAAAATCTAAAAAACTAGTAGGCCGGAGTTTTCTTACTACCAACTTTCATCTGGCTGGTATTAAAATTTCTCTCTAACAGAGAAAGCAAGGATTGAAGCTGAAATAAGAGCTGCTGAAGCAGCGTCAAGAGTGAAGGCTGAAACCGAGTTGAAGCAGCAAAGAGAAAGGGAAAGAGAAGCAGCTCGAGTTTGCACTTGACAAGGTTTACTTTTGTCTTCCATCATAACTTTTTATGCTTTCTCATGTGTAATCTTGAAGCTCTGATGAAATTAGTGCTCACGTCCAACCCAGATGGAGAGAACCATTGAAATCGGGCACAACTTGGAAGTGCTAAAGGAGCTTGAAATATTGTGTGGGTTCACACCATCATCATATCAGCATCTCACCAGAGACAAGGGCCGTGAAGTATTAATGGTATCGTCTTGCCTGGCTGATATGCGATCTCCATTGGAGCAGCTAGGTCTATTTATAAAAGACGAATATCTTCAAGATGAGGATGACAACGAAGAGGAGGCTATTCTGAACGGCGATGGGGAGGAAGGAGAAATTTTTGATAGAGATTAAAGTTTGTCCTGGCCTTTGTTTCTATCGTCTTGATGGAAGCTCAACTCTCTTCTTGTTCTAGTGTTCGGTTGTGTTTCTTTTTTCCAGCTCAGCTTGTTTATATGATTATTGTGAGAGGGGGGAAAGGGACTTGTAAATGACGTTTTTGGTCGATTTCATTTTGTGAATAGAAATCGAGACATAAAAATGCTGATCTAGCTATGGGAAAAAAAAGAACGTAGATACAAAAATTGTTCAACAGTAGTTGGTGAATTTGACTATTCTCGCAAATAAACTATTGCCTATTTTCCCAATCCTTCTGAATCTCATTTCTACTCGAGTTCTCTTATAATGTTGTATTGTCATTCTCTTATAATGTTGTATTGTCATTCTGTAGATATTTGTAAAGAAAGTCTGATTGAACTTCTGTTGATATCTCGACATTATATAGAACGATTTGATATGACAAAATGATTCCAAGGGGCAAGGGCAAGTGGTGTGTTTTTCTCGACTTGAATACGGGTTCGTTTGACAACTTTTGTCTTGTGATCAGTAGAAGAATAGAAATTAAAAATTACAACTTTCAAGCTTTTGTCACCTTGTTTTTTGTCATCATCACCTAGTTTAGGTTTCATTAGGATTTTAACTTGTGAAAATTCCATCACAATTGCTTTCGCCAGTGAATATTCTAGAAGCAAGCAGAAAACCGAATGAAAATATCAATATTAGTACATGACTCTACTCAAGGCAAACGGAAAGGAATCACGCAATTTAGTTAGGAAGAAGAAGAGGACTTGATTCCAACAATGGCATGTCAAAACTTGGAGGAAACAAATTCATTGTGCACATCCATTCCACATTCCTCTACTAATTCAAGACGGGAAAAAAAAGAAATGCAAGCAGCAGTCGCATTTCCCCCTAGCATCTACTATAGAATTCTGTCACATTAAAGAAAACAATTTGGAGTCTTGGCAGATATACAGCTCGTAACTGAAAAACATTATCTATACATATCATACTGTGTAGCGATTCTTGGCATTTCTGTCGAGCCTCTTTGCGTCATCCTGAAAAGAACGGAATAATTTGTTACTTGGGTGGAATATCACAATACCAATGTGCATAATTGCTGATTTTATTTTGAAACAATTTCTTACATGAAATATGAATCCTATGGTGTCATTGTAATCAAGGAACTCCTTCCATTGTTTCCCAATGCTCAACTGCAGCAAGAAAATGTGCGTAATAAGGCGCCATCCAAGTTTTCTGAGTGAGATCAAATGTAAAAAAAGAAGGTTCATTTTAACAGCAATTACCTGAGCAGCTTCATTTGATGCATTCTTAGTCCAAATAGCAACCTTATCCTGCCTCTGTCTGACATTGACAACAGCACCGCAAATTTCATCTCCGTGGTCAAATTGCTCTCCAATCATTGCCAGCAGCTAAAAAGAAAGGAAAAAAAATTCAGAGGCTGAGGAATTCATCATCTAATTATTGTATTACAAATCCATTTTGATGCATACCGTATACAGCCAACAAGTGTCTGACTTCCCCCTCGGGAAGGTAATAGTCCATCTCCCTCCATTAGCACAAACAGGATCCTCCCATTTTGGCTCAATTTTGAATTTGAAGCAGTGAAAGTCAGCACCCAGGGCCAATTTGCTTGGATGACGTACGTTATTGTATATGCTGAATGATGAAACAGGAAAACAAGTTCAAAAAAAAAAAAAAAGAAAACTAAAGAAGCTTCAAGAGTTTAGACAAGGAAAAGCCTAGGAAAGGAGACAGCAACCAACAGCAGTACTGCAATACATTGCCCGAAAAACAGTTAAAATAGCTAAAGTTACACCACGGGTGGTGTCACAAGGTAAAAGCTCAAAACACTGATTTAAGATGTGTGTTTGAAAATCGACTACCTCAAGAGCATCATTTCAAATTTACAAGTGCAGAAGTAAAGTATATACAGGGAACAGAGAAAAATTAAAAAAAAAAAAAAATTTAAAAGGAAAGAATCAAAGAGTTCGGATTCCACTTGGTGTTGGCGAGCCGGTGCGTTCAATGGGTTGAAGAATGATGCCTAAATTACGAAGGCCATACTAAATTATATGGTTAACGAAACCAAATCTAATGATGAAGTATATCAATAAAAATGCTTAGAGTTTGTTCTGATTAAAATTTCTAGATTAGACAGCCATGAAAGCATCCCAAGCATATACCGAACCGTGGGCATTCACCAGCTAAGAACAATCTCTGATTACAATCAAAACTTCAACCCGAAAAATAATACAGAACTAGAACATAAACAAATAGAAACCATATTCCCTCCACATTCCTCTAATCTCTAAGAACTCAAGAAGTTCCTTAAATCCAACAAATGAAAAGCATATTTCCTTTACATTCAATTTATTTAAATTCATATTTCCGTTTCATTCAACAACTGAAATTCATATCATTAGGTCCAATCCGCAATGCATTATAAGAACAATATAGTTAAGTCAATGTTTTTCATTCAAGATACCAAATCTCAGCAAAAGAAATCACTTAACCCCAGATAAACAAACATTTTCTTTAAAGGATAAAGAAAAAGAAACAGCTTTTCAGTCCTCTAAAGAGAAATTATAAAAAGAATCCAAATCTTCAAATTCGTATTCGTCGAATCCAATTTCGTCATGACAAGATGCAAACTTTCTCACCGTTTCCCCCATTTTCCCGTCACCCAAACAAAAAACCAAATCAAAATCAAAGATTCAGCAAAAAGAAGATAAAGAACGAAGAAAACAAACCTCCAGAACTTCTCGACGGTGGTGAAGGTATAGATCGGGCGAATGGAGTTTCCCCAAGCAGTTTGCTTGGACTTGGCGGTGGGGCTATCGAACCAGAACGTCCATGAATGTTCCAGAGGGTGTGGCTGTTGGATTATTCCCGCCGATTGCTTCGAAGAACCAGAATCCTCGTCTCCGACGATCTCTCCCTCCTCCGGCTCATCGTCTTCCTCGTCTCCGCGAGCCCTAGGGTTTGGGTTCGGATTCTCGAGGGCTGATGATGAAGACTTTGCTGCCTCCTCCACTACCATTTTCGATCGTCGATTGATTTTCTCTCTTTTCCGCTTCTTTTTTTCTGAACTTTCTCTTGCTTTCTCGCTCTTTTCTCGGCGTTCTCGAGTGAAAACCTGTACCAGAATTTTGGGGGCTTTACTTGCTTAAGTACGCTTATTATGGTTGTGTTTGTTGGGCCTTGATTTACAATGGGCCGTTTTTATATGGGTGGATGTTCTGGGCTTTTTTGTTGGTTGATGGGCTTAGACTAAGCAATGCTTTTCGGGCTCCTTACAAAAATGCCACATATTCAAGCCTCTACTTCAAAAAATGTCACTCCATCGATATCATGTCTTTATATTTGAGAGAATGTCCCAAATGCCACTATTTGGCAACCTCCTGACATTTTTACATGAATTTTGGACACTTTACTACTTTGCCACATAAGAGTACTAATCAAAAGTTTAAGGATACATGTTAAAGGTCAACTATTGTTTTATCCAAATTACCCTTATTAATTAAAAAAAAATCTACAAGACACTAAATTGTCCATATAGTGGAAATTCTACAAGAATATTTCGTGTTTTTAACATGAATAGCGGACGTCTCCAGTGAGAGTCGCCAACGCTGGTCGTCGGAATATTCTAGTAGAATATTTTTGATCTTCTACTAAAATATTTTTTTATTTCCGACATAGACGGTTGGATGTTTCTAGCTCCAGCCACCGTCGCCGACTGTGGGAAAATTCTAGTAGCATATTTTGCTTATTGTACTAGAATATTTTTTGTTTTCAACAAGAATGCTCGGAAATCTCTGGTTCCAACTGCCGCTGCCGGCGCCAGTCATCGAAATATTCTAGTAGAATAATAGGAGTATTATAGTAGAATATCAAAATATTCTACTAAAATATTTTCTATTTTCGACATGAATGGTGAGATGTCTCTGGCTCCGGCACTAGCGTTGGTCGTCGGAATATTCTAGTATAATATTTTGCCTATTATACTACAATATCTTCTGTTTTCAACAAGAATGGTCGAAAATCTCCGACTCCAGTTGCCCACGCAGGTAGCCGGAATATTCTGGTAGAATATTTTGAGTATTCTACTAGAATATGTTGGATATTCTACCTAAAAATTTTCAATTTTAATATGGATGGTTGGATGTCGCTGGCTCCAGTTGTTGAAATATTCTAGTAAAATATTTTGGTTACTATACTAAAATATTTTATGTTTTCAACATGGATGGTCGGGCGTATTCAGCTCTGACTGTCGGCATTGGTCACCAGATTATTCTAATAGAATATTTTGGTTATTCTACTAAAATATTTTGGATATTCTACTAGAAAATTTTCAGTTTTCAACATGGACAGTTGAATGTCTCCGACTTTGGCCATCGGCACTGATTGCGGAATATTCTAGTAGAATATTTTTGTTACTCTAGTAGAATATTTTGGAAATTCTACTAGAAAATTTTCAGTTTTTAACATGGATGAACGGATGTCTCTGACTCCAGTCACCGGTGCCGAAATATTCTAGTAGAGTATGCTGCATACTCTACTGTGATATTTTAGATACTTTACTAGAATATTTTTAGTTTTCTACATGTATAACCGGATGTCTTTGACTCTGGTTACCGATGGCTGTCACCAGATTATTCTAGTAAAATATTCAATATATTCTATTAGAATCTTTTTAATATTCTATGAAAATATTATTGGCTCTTTAACCAAGAAGTTAAACAATTTAGTATGTGATTTAGTTTCCGTTTCAACAGAAAATCTTTTTAATATTCTATGAAAATATTAAAAAAGTTGATGATCGACATGGATGGTGAGATGTCTCACTCTCTGGCTCCAGCCGCTAGCGCTGGTCGTCGAAATATTCTAGTATAATATTTTGCTTATTGTACTACAATATTTTCTGTTTTCAACAAGAATGGTCGAAAATCTTCGATTCCAACTGCCCGCGCAGGTCATCGGAATATTCTGGTAGAATATTTTGAGTATTCTATTAGAATATTTGGATATTCTACTCAAAAATTTTCAATTTTAATATTGATGGTTGGATGTCGCTGGCTCCAGTTGTCGAAATATTCTAGTAAAATATTTTGGTTACTCTACTAAAATATTTTATAAATATTTTATGTTTTCAACATGGATGGTCGGGCGTATTTAGCTCCAATTGTCGGCACCGGTCACTAGATTATTCTAGTAGAATATTTTGGTTATTCTACTAAAATATTTTGGATATTCTACTAGAAAATTTTCAATTTTTAACATGGATAGTCGAATGTCTCCGGCTTTGGCCATCGGCACCGATCGCGGAATATTCTAGTAGAATATTTTTGTTACTCTAGTAGAATATTTTGGATATTATACTAGAAAATTTTCAGTTTTTAACATAGATGGCCGAATGTCTCTAACTCCAGTCACCGACACCGAAATATTATAGTAGATATTGCCTGCATACTCTATTATAATATTTTGGATACTTTACTAGAATTTTTTTAGTTTTCTAAATGTATGGCCGAATGTCTCTAACTCCGGTTACCGGCGGCAGTCACCAGATTATTATAGTAGAATATTCAATATATTCTATTAGAATCTTTTGAATATTCTATTAAAATATTATTAGTTCTTTGATCAAGAAGTCAAACTATAGCTTAGAATGTGGTTTAGTTTCCGTTTGAATTATAAGGGCAGAAAGTAAATTTAAACAGTAAACTCAAATTTCAGAAGAGAAATCAATATTAAAAAAAAAAAAACTTTTTAAATAGTGCTCTAAAATGGTTTTAAAAATAGTAATTCAAACGGACTATAGTGTTGCATTATAGATGGATGCTATTATCTCAGTATCTATCGGCAGCCACCATTAATATACCACGTGTGTGCTGTTGTGATCCTTATCCTTATGTATAAGATTTAATTAGTAGAAGTATTGTCCAAGGTCAAAGAGAATGCCGTTAGTTCATCAAATTTATATATCAACATTGTGTTAGTGTCTTAACAATAAAGTGGACAAAATTGCAATTTAAAAAAAAAAAAGTTGATGATCGATTTGCATAAGAAAACTTGTGTTGTATTTGATGACGGTCCAATGGGAGTGAATTGAAAAATTCTTGACGAATAAAACAAGCCATGTATTGGCTTAGCGTTTTATTGTAAGCTCAAGAACCGTGCAAGATGTGTAATTATGCTGGTTTAGATTACTGCACACCGTACCGTTGGCTTTCTCACCATAATTGTTCTCTTCGTTTTCCTTTTTTTTTTTCCCCCCCGCCAAAATGAACCTCTTTTCTAACCGACATTGGGAATCTTTTGGTACCCAGTTTTGTTTTTGAAAATTTAAATTCAATACTATGGTCTAGTTTGTGTATTTTGTTAAGTTGCTGTACGGTTGTGACGTATAGCAGCTTACTAGCAGTGCTCGTAATCTAAAATCTAAAATTAGTTGGTGTTCGGTGAATTTCGCAAGTGCACGAGCCAGTTCAAGTAATAAAATGATGAAAAGATATCGTTCCCAACGAGGACTATATACTACTAATTACCGAATTACTTTAATCCCAATTTATTTGAACAATAAATTTATGAGATGCAATAAAATAAAAGCAAATTAAATTAAACACAACGCACAAATTTAACAAGGAGAAATTCAATATATTAGGATATCTAGGGTTTCCGAATTCACCGGATTAATCCTGCTCAAATCATCAAATTTAATCACCCAATACTTATTCTTATGCTGTTGACAAATTTCCCTAATGTAATCACTAATCTTTCTCAAGCATTAGCAAATTATCACAACAAGCCAGTTTTCACCTCTCGGTCTCAAACTCCAAACCTATCATGATTTATTAAGAATAAGAAATTCATAGTATCACACAAGCCTCATAGATATCTCTATCCTATGACAATCTCATGGTATTTAATCAAAGTCTAATCCAACTATCACTTTTCAGTCTCAAATTAGATCACAAATCAATGGGAAAGGGCGCGTACACTTTCACAAGCATTAAGAATAGATTAAACATTCAGCATAGATGTGAATAAACATCAAAATTGAATTAAACCATAATAAATTTGAACAATCATAATCCGGCTACATTGTTGCCCTAGAAAAAGAAATTTAGTTCATGATGAAACTAAACAAAATCCTAAATAAAGTTCTAAACATGATGAGAAAAGAAAAAGAACTGATTTTTGAATCGGAATTGTCGCGATCTGTCTCCGCAATTGCTACTCTTCTTCTCCAAGTCACCAATTGCTTTCCTCTACTTCACACCTCTCTTTTCTCTCCGAAAAATCTCCCCTTGGAACCCTAAAAAGATTCTATTCATAGCCATGGATCGGAAGATTTGATTTTTGAATTTCAAATTCAGAGAATCAAAACGAATTCCTCATAATCCGCATCGGGCGCCTAGGCCCTAAACTGGAATTCACGATTTGTGCCTAGGCCCTCTTTTTCTGTACCTAGGCCCTAAACTGTCACGACGGAAATCTCTTTTGGCACCTAGGCGCTACTGAAATAGCGCCTAGGCGCAATACTCTCGGGTTTTTGTATTGGAAAACTCAATTCAAGCGCCTAGGCCCCATAAAATTGATGCGTAAACGCCCAATACTCTTTAAAACAAAATCTTCACACCAAAGCATGCCAAATGCTCCATTTTAGCTCCAATCGCGCCGAAGAACAACGAATCCACCTTTTTAACCTAAATCCTACAAAGAGAATAAAACGAAGTGAAAAAAACTAGAAACAATTTGAAAACCAACAAAATAATAAGTTAAAAGTACCCAAATAAGTTGTCTAAAACTAACTTATCAGTTGGCCAAAGTTTTCTTACTACCAACTTTGAGCTGGTCGAAATTAAAATTTCTTTCTTACAGAAAAGGCAAGGATTGAAGCTGAAAATTAGAGCTGCTGAAGCTGCGTCAAGAGTGAAGGCTGAAACCGAGTTGAAGCAGCAGACCGAGAAAGGGACAGAGAAGCCGCTCGAGTCGCACTTGACAAGGTTTACCTCTTTTCTTCCATCAAAATTTTTTATGCTTTCTCATATGTAATCATGAAGCTCTGATGAAATTAGTGCTCACGTCCAACCAAGATGGAGAGAACCATTGAAATTGGGCACAACTTGGAAGTGCTAAAGGAACTTCAAATATTGTGCGGGTTCACACCATCATCATATCAACATCTCACCAGGGACAAGGGCCGTGAAGTATTAATGGTATCGTCTTGCCCGGTTGATGTGCGATCTCCCTTGGAGCAGCTAGGTCTATTTACGAAAGACGAATATCTTCAAGATGAGGATGAAAATAAAGAGGAGGCTATACTGAATAGCGATGGAGAGGAAGGAGAAATTTTGATAAAGATTAAAGTCTGTCTTGGCCTTTGTTTCTATCGTCTTGATAGAAACTCAACTCTCTTGTTCTAGTATTTGGTTGTGTTTCTTTTTTTTCCAGCTCAGCTTCTTTATATGATTATTGTGAGAGGGGGCGAAAAGGATTCTTAAATGACGTTTTTGGCAAGACTTCATTTTGTGAATAGAATTCGAGAGACATAAAAATGTTGATCTAGCAGTGGCAAAAAAGGAACGTAGATACAAACAAAGTGTTCAACAGTAGTTGGTGAATTTGACTATTCTCGCAAAATACTCTTTCCCCATTTTCCCAATCTTTCTGAATCTCATTTCTACGCGAGGTCTCTTATAATGTTGTATTATCATTCCGATCATTAAATATGATGTAGCTATTGATGTTTCTAAAGAAAGTATAATTGAACTTTTGTTGATATCTCGACAACTTTTCGAATAACATGTGATATGACGAAATGATTCGACAGGACAAGGGCAAGTGGCGTGTTTTTCTTAGCTCGAATATGTCTGTTTGATAAAGCTTTTATCTTTGATTAGTTGAAGAATAGAAGTAAAAATTCTAACTTTCAAATAAGTGTTTGAAATTACATTTTTAAAAAGAATTTAATAGATGAAAATAGTTTTTAAATTTTCTAATGAACAATAAAAATACAGTTTATGATGTTTTTTTTTAGAAAGAGTGCTCTTTTGACAGATTATCTAAATGTTTTTAGAAGCAGTTTTTGCAGTTAAGAAGCCAAAAGTAGCTTTAAAGATTCTTTGCCCAAAAAACTCATCATCAACTTGTTTGCCAAGTTTCATTACGATTTTAACTTTGATGAAAATTTCATTACAATTGCTTTTTATAGTGAATATTCTAGAAGCAAGCATAAAACCGACTGAAAATATCGATATTAGTACATGACTCTGCTCAAGGCAAACGGAAAGAAATCATGCAATTTAGTTAGGAAGAAGACTTGATTCCGACTATGGCATGTCAAAACTTGGAGGAAACAAGTTCATTGTACACATCCATTCCACATTCCCCTACTAATTCAAGACCCCAAAAAAAAAAAAAAAAAAAAAAAAAAAAAAAAGGCGTGCAGCAATCGCATTTTCCTCTAGCATCTACTATAGAATTCTGTCACATTTAAGAAAACAATTTGGAGTCTTGGCAGACATACAGCTTGCAACCGAAAAACAAGATCTACACATATCATACCGTGTAGCGATTCTTGGCACCTCTGTCGAGCTTTTTTGCGTCATCCTGAAAAGAACGGAACAATTGTTACTTGGGAGGGAGGAATATCACAATACCAATGGGCATAGTTGCTGATATTAGTTTGAATCAAATTCTTACATGAAACATGAATCCTATGGTGTCATTGTAATCAAGGAACTCCTTCCATTGTTTCCCAATGCTCAACTGCAGCAAGAAGATGTGCGTAATAAGGCATCGTCCAAGTTTTCCAAGTGAGATCAAATGTAAAAAAAGAAGGTTCATTTTAACAGCAATTACCTGAGCAGCTTCATTTGATGCATTCTTGGTCCAAATGGCAATCTTATCCTGCCTGACTCTGACATTGACAACAGCACCGCAAATTTCATCTCCGTGGTCAAATTGCTCTCCGATCATTGCCAGCAGCTGTAAAGAAGGGGAAAAAAAATCAGAGACTGAGTAATTCATCATCCAATTATTGTACTACAAATCCACTTCAGAGCGTACCGTATACAGCCAACAAGTGTCCGACTTCCCCCTCGGGAAGGTCATAGTCCATTTACCTCCATTAGCACACACAGGATCCTCCCATTTTGGTTCAATTTTGAATTTGAAGCAGTGAAAGTCAGCACCCCCGGCCAATTTGCTCGGATGATGTATGTTATTGTATATACTGAGTAATGAAACAAGAAAAGATGTTAATCATTTTAAGCAGAAGGGAAGAAAAAGAGAGGGAAAAAAAGAGCAAAACTAAAGAAGCTTCGAGAGTTTAGAAAAGGAATAGCCCGAAAGCAGTTAAATATAGCTAACATAAGCCTCTGGTGGTGTCTCCATTGAAAGCTCAAAACACTGATTTAAGATACGTGTTTGAAAATTGACTACCTCAAAATCATCATTTCAAATTTACAAGTGCAGAAGTAAAGTATATACAGGGAACAGAGAAAAAAAAATTTAAAAGGGAAAAATCAAAGAGTTCGGATTCCACTTGGCATTCGCGAGCTGGTGTATTCAACAGGTTGAAGAATGATGCCTAAATTATGAAGGCCATACTAATTTATATGGTTAACGAAACCAAATCGAATACTAAAGTAGATCAATTAAAATGCTTAGAGTTGTTCTGATTGAAATTTTCTTGACTAGACAACCATAAAAGCATCCCAAACATATACCGAACCGCGGGCATTCACCAGCTAAGAACAATCTCTGATTACAACCAAAACTTCAATCATAACAATAATACAGAACTGGAATATAAACAAATAGAAACCATAGTCCCTCCACATTCCTCTAATCTCTAAGAACTCAAGAAGTTCCTTAAATTCAACCAATGAAATGCATATTTCCTTTACATTCAATTTAATGAAATTCATATTTCCGTTACATTCAACAAGTAAAATTCATATCATTAGGTCAAGTCCGAAATGAATTACGAGAACAATATAGTTAAGTCAATGTTTTTCATTCAAGATACCAAATCTCAGCAAAAGAAATCACTTAACCCCAGATAAACAAACATTTTCTTTAAAGGATAAAGAAAAAGAAACAGATTATCGGTCCTCTAAAGAGAATAATAAAATGAATCCAAATCTTCAAATTCTTATTCGGAAAAAACCAATTTCGTCGTGGCAAGATGCAAACTTTCTCACCGTTTCCCTCATTTTCCCGTCACCCAAACAAAAAGCAAAATCAAATCAAAAGATTCAGCAAAAAGGAGATAAAGAACGAAGTAAACAAACCTCCAGAACTCCTCCGCGGTAGTGAAGGTATAGATCGGGCGAATGGAGTTTCCCCAAGCAGCTTGCTTGGACTTGGCGGTGGGGCTATCGAACCAGAACGTCCATGAATGTTCCAGAGGGTGTGGCTGTTGGATTATTCCCATCGATTGCTTCGAAGAACCAGAATCCTCGTCTCCGACGATCTCTCCCTCCTCCGTTTCATCGTCTTCCTCGTCTCCGCGAGCCCTAGGATTTGGGTTCGGATTCTCGAGGGCTGATGATGAAGACTTTGCTGCGTCCTCCACTACCATTTTCGATCGTCGATTGATTTTCTTTCTTTTATGCTTCTTTTTTCCTTGGATTAATTTTAGCCCCTTTACCATTACCCTCTTTTATTTTAGGGTAAAACTGTGATAGAATCTTTTCAAATGGGTGTTTGGTATGAGGTAATCTTTTATAAATGAATAGAAATCTTAAGATTATCTTGTTTGTTATGAAGTTATCATATTTTAAGATATCTGGGAAGGGTTTCAGATTACCCTTACAAATAATCTGAAACTCACCTCCCCCCTTAGGTTTCAGATTATCATCTATCTAAATATCATGATAATCTTAAAATTTAAATAATTTAGACACAATTATCCTTTTAACTTTTAATTTAAATAATCTATAGATTTAGGAAGATGAAAAAAAAAAAAAAAAAACCCTACAGAACTAGAAATAGGGCGGTAATCGACGGCCACGGCGATGAAGCGGGCGTTGGGGGAGAAACAACAAGGGCTGGTCTGCTTGTAGGGCTCGGTGAACTCCATAGCCAGAGAAGGAAGAAAGGTCACGGAGGCAGAGAGTTGGGGTTCATGGAAGCCTCAGACGTGGACCGAGTGTCGAAGATTGGGAGTGGGGTTTTTGTGAGAGCTTAGGGGACACCATTAATGGCAGGACGAGAAGTTCTTGAATCTTGAAAGCGAGATGAGATTTGTGAACCAGCCAGCCAATGGAAGAATGGGGACGGTGCAAATGCCAAAAAAAAAAAAAAAACTTCAGATTTTGATTTGGGAAATGAGGAAGAGGTCTTCACTGTAGTTTAAAAATCTGATAGCAAGAGAGTGGGTGATGGGAGGTTTGAAAAAAACGGAAGAGAGAGAGAGAGTTTTATTTATTTAATTATATGTTATAATTTGAATTTAAATAAGATTAGGATTAGAACCCATAAATTGTTATTTAAATTTTGTTGATGAAATATCTTTAGGAGTTCTCTCAATTTGTCATATATATATTTTCATGTATTCTTAAAGAATCAACGAATTTGTGTTTTAAGATGAGCATTTTAATTCTACTAATTCTTGAATTACAATTTTTATTTGTATTGTTGCAATTTGATTTGGCCGAATCATAAAGTTATGTTATTGTCCTTATATTTGTAATTAATTGCTATTGAAAGTATATATTAATTTAGTAAAGGATAATTTTGTCCATTTATTAAGAAAAAACAACATTCATGTTCACAACCAAACATAGTAATTTAACATTCCCGGGAATCTTACTAAAATTGTTTATGTTCAAACCAAACACTATAATCTAATATCCCCAGGAATTTGATTACTTTAAAAAGATTATCAGGTATCTGATTACATTTGATTACCTTCAACCAAACACACTCCAAGAGTAATTCAGTATAGTTTTTTTTTTAAATCTTTAAGATTTAATTGAACGGTTGATATATTATTAGTGTATCATAATTACCATACACCTTACCTCATATTACTCCTTCCCACCCCAATCTTTTCTGTCGTCGGCGACCACAACCCAGGCCCCCCCCAACCCCAGGCCTGGCCGACCCCCACCCCATCACCGGCAACCGCCCCTCCCCCCCCTTGGCCCCCCCTACCCCAGGCCTGGAAGGCCCCCACCCCCCAGTCCCCACTCCCACCCTAGGTCCCCCCTCCCCTGGCCCCCCCTAACCACTCCCTTGAAACCCCCTTTCCACCCATCCCGGCTGCGCCCCCCACCCCCCCCACCCCCCCCCCCCCCCCAACTAGGCCTCCCCGGCCCCCTCTCTCTCTCTTTCCCGCTATCTCCTCTCTCTCCTCTCTCCTAGCACCCGGCCGCCCTGGCCACCCCCTCCTCTCTCTCTCCTCCTCTCTCCCTACCCCCCCGGCCCCCCCGACGACCCTCCACCCTCGATTGGGGACCCCCTCTCTCTCTTCTCTCACTAGGGGGAGCGGTCGCGTCGGGGGTGTTGGGGGGGGGGTGGGGGTCCGGTAGGGGGGGCCACGGGCCGGGAAGAGAGAGAGAAGAAAGAGAGGAGGGTGGGTGAGGGGGGTCCCTGTCGGGGGGGGTGGGGGAGGCCAGGGGAGGGTGTGCCGGGGGGAGGGGGGACCTAGGGGGGGCACCTGAAGGGCTGGGGGTTGGGGGGTAGGGAGAGGAGAGAGAGAGAGAGAAAGGGGAAGAGAGAGAGGGGGGCACCGGGGGCCGGGAGAGAGCAGGAAGAGAGAGAGGGGGCCGGGGAGGCCTGGGTGGGGGGGGGGGGGGGGGCGCTGGGCTAGGGGGAGAGGGGGTGCCGGGGATAGGGGGACCTGGGGTGGGAGTGAGGGCCGGGGGGGGGGGGGGGTGGGGGGCCCTGCCGAGCCCTGTGGGGGGGGGGGATAGAGGGGTGTGGTCGTCGGCGGACGGGGCGGCAAGTCAACCAGCGACGGAGAAGATTGGGGTGGGAAGGGGTAAGATGAGGTAAGTGTGTATGGTAATTATGATCTACCAACAATATATCAACTGGTCGATTAAATCTTAATGTTCAGAAAAGAGCTCTACTGATAGTTACTCTGAACGAGACTCTATCACAGTTTTACTCTTTTTTTTTTGTTTTTTTTGGGGGGGGGGGGGGGGGGGGGGAATGATAACAAATAGCATATTTTATACATAGTTTTAAAATTTATAACATATTTTTAAATCATAATCAATTATAGCATATGTTGATGTTTTTTATGCTTTCTTCCGTCATAATTTTTTATGCTTTCTCATGTGTAATACTGAAGCTCTGATGAAATTAGTGCTCACGTTCCAACCCAGATGGAGAGAACCATTGAAATTGGGCACAACTTGGTAGTGCTAAAGGAACTTCAAATATTGTGTGGGTTCACACCATCATCATATCAGCATCTCTCCAGAGACAAGGGCCCGTGAAGTATTAATGGTATCGCCTTGCCCGGTTGATATGCGATCTCTATTGGGGCGGCTAGGTCTATTTATAAAAGACGAATATCCTCAAGATGAGGACGGAAATGAAGAGGAAGAGGCGATTCTGAACGGCGATGGAGAGGAAGGATAAATTTTTGATAGAGATTAAAGTCTGTCTTGGCCTATGTTTCTATCGTCTTGATGAAAACTCAACGCTCTTCGTGTTCTAGTATTCGGTTGTGTTTCTTTTTTCCAGCTCAGCTTGTTTACATGATTATTGTGAGAGGGGGGGAAGGGACTTGTAAATGGCATTTTTGGCCGACTTAAATTTTTTGTGAATATAATTCGAGAGGACGTAAAAATACTGATCTAACTGTGGCGAAAAAAGAACGTTAGATACAAAAAAAAAATGTTCAACAGTAGTTGGTGAATTTGACTATTCTCGCAAATAAACTCTTTTACCTATTTTCCCAATCTTTCTGAATCCCATTTCTATACTTAGTCTCTTATAATGTTGTATTACCATTCCGATCGTTAAATATGATGTAGCTGACTGTTAATATGTCTAAGAAAGTGTGATTAAATCTGATTGAACTTTTGTTTATATCTCGACAACATATCAACGATGTGACATGACAAATTGATTCCGAGGGACAAGGGCAAGTGGTTTGTTTTTCTCAACTCGAATATGATCCATTTGACAAAACTTTTATCTTATATCGGTAGAAGAATAGAAATAAAAATTCCAACTTCAAGCTGTTGTCACCTTGTTGTTTTGTCATCTTCACATTGTCTGCGAAGTTTCATTAGGATTTTAACTTGATGAGGAATTAGTACATGACTCCTACTTAAGGCAAACGTAAAGACATCATGCAATTTAATTAGGAAGACGAACAGGACTTGATTCCAACTATGCCATGTTCAAAACTTGGAGGAAACAGGTTCATCGTACACATCCATTCCACATTCCCCTACTAATCAAGACCAAAAAAAAAAAAAAAATGCAAGCAGCAATCGCATTTTCCTCGAGCATCTACTATAGAACTGTGTCACATTTAAGAAAACCAATTGGAGTCTTGGCAGACACACAGCTCGCAACCGAAAAACAATATCTATACATATCATACTGTGTAGCGATTCTTGGCACCTTTGTCCAGCTTCTTTGCGTCATCCTGAAAAGAACGGAACAATTTGTTACTTGGGAGGAATATCACAATACCAATGGGCATAGTTGCTGATATTAGTTTGAATCAAATTCTTACATGAAATATGAATCCTATGATGTCATTGTAATCAAGGAACTCCTTCCATTGTTTCCCAATGCTCAACTGCAGCAAGAAGATGTGCCGTAATAAGGCATCGTTCAAGTTTTCCAAGTGAGATCAAATGTTTAAAAAAGAAGGTTCATTTTAACAGCAATTACCTGAGCAGCTTCATTTGATGCATTCTTGTCCAAATAGAAATCTTATCCTGCCTGCTTCTGACATTGACAACAGCACCGCAAAATTTCATCTCCATGATCAAATTGCTCTCCGATCATTGCCAGCAGCTGTAAAGAAGGGGAAAAAAATCAACAGGTCTAAGTAATTCATCATCCAATTATTGTATTACACAATCCACTTCAGAGCATACTGTATACAGCCAACAACTGTCCGACTTCCCCCTCGGGAAGGTCATAGTCCATTTCCCTCCACTAGCACAAACAGGATCCTCCCCATTTTGGTTCAATTTTGAATTTGAGCAGTGAAAGTCAGCACCCACGGCCAATTTGCTTGGATGTGAATGTTATTGTATATGCTGAATAATGAAACAGGAAAAGATGTTAATCATTTTAAGTAAAGGGGAAGAAAAAGAGGGGGGGAAAAAAAGGGAAAAACTAAAGAAGCTTCGAGAGTTTAGAAAAGGAAAAGCCTAGGAAAAGGAGACAGCAATCAACTGCTGCTGTACTGCATACCGCATGAAAAACAGTTAAAAATAGCTGAAATTCAACCACTGATGGTGTCACTTATAGGTAAAAGCTCAAACACTGATTTAAGATACGTGTTTGAAAATCGACAACCTCAAGAGCATCATCTCAAATTTACAGGTGCAGAAGTAACGGATATACAGGGAATATAGGGGATAAAAAAAAATTTTAAAAGGGAAAGAATCAAAGAGTTCGGATTCCACTTGGCTTTGGCGAGCCAGTGTATTCAATGGGTTGAAGAATGATGCCTAAATTACGAAGGCCATAATAATTTATATGGTTAATATCTAATACTAAAGTAGATCGATTAAAATGCATAGAGTTGTTCTGATTAAAAATTTCTTGACAAGACAATCATAAAAACATCCCAAACATATAGCGAACCACGGGCATTCACCAGCAAAGAACAATCTCTGAATACAACCAAAACTTCAATCATATTTATAATACAGAACTAGAACATAAACAAATAGAAAACATAGTCCCCTCCACATTCCTCAAATCTCTAGAACTCAAGAGGTTCCTTGCATTCAACAATGAAATCCATATCAATTACAAGAACATATAGTTAAATCAATGTTTTTCATTCAAGATACCAAATCTCAGCAAAAGAAATCATTTAACCCCAGATAAACAAAGAAATTACCTAACTATATACAAAGAACAAAATTTGGGAACATTTTCTTTAAAGGATTAAGAAAGAGAAACAACTTTTCAGTCCTCTAGAGAGGAATTTTTTTTTTTTTAATGAATACCACCTCAAAAGAGGCTCATATTATCAATGAAAAAGAAAATTATAACAGCAACACAAACAATCAAAAAAAATCTATAAAAATTATAAAAATAATCCAAATCTCCAAATTCTTATTCGTCAATATCCATTTCGTCATGACAAGATGCAAACTTCTCACCGTTTCCCCCATTTTCCCCGTCACCCAAACAAAAAGCAAAATCAAAATCGAAGATTCAGCAAAAGAAGATAAAGAAACGAAGAAAACAAACCTCCAGAAACTTCTCGACGGTGGTTGAAGGTATAGATCGGGCGAATGGAGTTTCCCCAAGCAGTTTGCTTGGACTTGGCGAGTGGGCTGTCGAACCAGCAGAACGTCCATGAATGTTTCCAGAGGGTGTGGCTGTTGGATTATTCCCATCGATTGCTTCAAGAGAAACCAGAATCCTCGTCTCCGACGATCTCTCCTCCTCCAGCTCATCGTCTTCCTCGTCTCCGCGAGCCCTAGGGTTTGGGTTCGGATTCTCGAGGGCTGATGATGAAGACTTTGCTGCCTCCTCCACTACCATTTTCGATCGTCGATTGATATTCTTTCTTTTCCGCTTCTTTTTCCTTAACTTTCTCTCGCTTTCTCGCTCTTTTCTCGGCGTCCTCGAGTGAAAACCTGAACCAGAATTTTGGGGGCTTTACTCGCTTAGTACGCTTATTATGGTGTGTTTCCGTTTTCCCGTTTCTCCAAAAAGATTGGGCCTCAATTTTCAAATGGGCCTTGTTTATCTGGGTTTGTTCTGGGCCTCTTTTGCTTGTTGGTGGGCTTACGCTAAGTACGTCTTTTGGGTTCCTTTCAAAGTGCCACAAATTCAAGCCTCCAAAAATGTGACTCCATGTCTTGTCTTTATATTTAATAAATATACTCTTTAATGATCAATAACCACAGTGAGGCCCTCCGATATTTGTCCGTAGCCACCGTGATACCGACTAGTAACTATTGGCGGATGGTTAATTGACCAGTAACCATCGTGATATCAACATTCAACAGTTATTATTAATAACCATCTTGATATCGATCGGTATCCACTATTAACACGAGTTGTGTCCACTATTCATTGGCATCGTTCTTCTCCCGCCATAGATGACACGTATAGTAGATCTAATACATAGCTTCGCTTGGCGTGTGGATTTGGGTTTTGCTTTTGGGTTTTGTTCTCTTCAATATTGGGCCTAGATTTTAGGTGCGTTTGCATTTAATTCATCTAGATTAAAAAACTATTCTACGAACATTTTAGTGTTGATGAGCTGAAACTAAACAATGGCTTGTATAGTTCTCGAAAGAGATAGAATAGCAAATTAAAGAATGAGGAAAGTACCTGAAATTATACAAATTTAAAGACCATTACCCTAATATGACACAAAAGTTTGACACTAGATCAATATGACATAAGAACAAACTAACGTTTGTGTTATGTTGATCAAAAAGGGGGAATTCGTATCAAGTTAATCAATAGATGAAAAAAAAAAAAAGGTGACTATTTGAGTAATTTTCTCTTAAAAATTTACTCACTTTACTACTTAGATTATACACTTCTCTCATACTTATCAAATTTGCGCTCTCCTTATTTGAAGTTGCAAAATAACGTAGATAAAATTATCTAAAAGTTCATAATTTTCCCTATCTCCACTCTCCCTCCTCCTCTTCTTGTGCTGCCCTCCGGTTCCAAAGCATGCAACACTCACAGTTATATAGCATGACAGATGATTGACGCGGTCACGCGGATCGCTTAAAAAAGGCAGATTTGCAACATCGGTCCTTGACCTCTACACGCTTTGTGTAGAGGTCAAGGACCGATGTTGTCCCTAAGTTTTTTTTTTCTTTTTTTTTTTTTTCACTGTTTACGTTATAAATCTCTCCTTTTTTAAAGATCATTCAATTTTGTTGTTTAGTCATGAGTCATGACGTGCTTAGACGTGCACTCTTAACAAACTGAATTTTGCTATAAACAAAAAGCTTATTATTTGCATGAGTGGTCCCAACTTTACTTTTGTCAGAATTTGATCCTCAACCTTCTTTCACTATGTCCTTCAAACTTCCAACCTTCCATTTCTTTACAATCCCGTCCCTAACACCGCCTAGTTACTATTATATTAGCACAAAAAGTGCAAATGACACAAATTTTACATACCGTACTATTTTGTGATCCCTAATGCAAAACTATATCTCAAATTCCACAATTTGGAATTTATATATAGGGAAGCCTTTTACTTTCAATGATTATAATAAATAAGTTTAAAAGTCCACATTAACTACGATAGGCAATAAAATGCCATATTTAGTCATTTGGAGATTTTTTCTTAACCAAGAAGTCGAACTATAGCTTTGTATGTGATTTAGCTTCAACACTATAGAGAACTTATCAAATAATATCTCAAAAACAGTTTCACAACGGTGATTCAAATGGATTATAATGTTGTATTGTAGATACTCTTATTTCAATATCCATCGGCTGTCGCCATTAACATACTACTTGTGCTGTCGTGACCGTTTTAAGATTTATTGTTAGGGGAAGTTTTGTCGATCGTCAAAGAGAATATTACGTTAATTCATTAGATTTAAAGATCAACATGGTGTCCGAGTGCATGGAAGTGGATGAACAAAAAAGGGGGTCTCAAGCTCGATATATACAGTGTCTTAACAATAAATGTGGACAAAATTGCAATGAAAAAGTGCATTAGGTATGTTAATGCTAAGGGAAAAAAAAAAAAGAAAAAAAAGTTGATGATCGATTTGCAACAGAGATAAAAGGTTTGGGGACCATTAGCACAACTAAGCCTTTAATTTTTTACGACACACCCTTTGTAAATCATGTGATTACTAAACGAGAAATTTGAACCGGATAATTAAATGGGAAAACGGACCTAACATGCTACAAATATAGTAACATTGAGTATCTGAATGCAACAAAAGAAAAGCATAGGGACCTAAGTGCAATATAGTGTACGATTAGGGACCAACGGCACAAATAAGCCCCAAAAAAAAAAAAAAAAAAAGGGAACTGTGTAAAATGCTAAAATAATAAGATTACGTAATGCACACTAGTTTAGTAATCAAAATTGAAAACGCTTCAAGATGAGAAGTTTGACCCAGCATTAGATCATAAATCATCTATATATATTAATTGTTAATAGTAATTAAAACACCCATAAATTGGATTTTAATTTACCTGACTTGATCAAAGTCTCAAGACAGATATATAGCTGCATGTTTTCATATATATATATATATATGTTTATTTATTTGGTAGAAAGCTTTAATACTAATCTATATATTGGTGGAAGATATACAAATCGATCAAAATTGTAAATCATAAATAAATATTCAAAAACAACGAGACAAATGCGTTACAAATTGATTTTTTTTTCCTGCAAGATGAAAAAATTTTCCTCAAAACATTTTCGATATTTTGTTAATATTTCTGTAAGTGTCCATGATATTTGTTTAATATACACGATCGTATGTATACATTTACATTTTATCGACATTTGCGACATCATGAATTTGCAACAGTTTCTACAGCGCGCTTTGAAAATGTCCTAACATTATAACGTCAGATATTTTGTTTTTTTTGAAACTGTTTTGTAGATTCTTTAGCTCTCATATGTTTACGCAATTATTAATCTTTTGAAGTTTAGCATGAGGAGAAATGTTTTTTAGATTCTAGAAGCCCAGAAAGATTTTATTTTTATTTTTATTATTCCATATCTTTGAAAAAGAAGGAACAAATAATCACTTCCTACTAATTAAAATGCACTACCTACTAATTAAAATGCATTTTCAACATGTTAAATTTCCTTTTTCTTTTATATATGAATTGGAAACTTGGGCGAGCGTGCCTAATTCATGACCGTTTCTTTGCTTTTACTAATGACATCACTCGTGGGGGGGGGGGGGGGGGGGGGGGGGGGGGGGGGGGGGGGGGGGGGGGGGGGGGGGTGGGTGGGGGTGGGTGGGGTTTGTGGTGTGGGGGAAGGAATTGGAATAAAAGTGTTACATGCAAATCACATTGTAATATTTATCGGTTTTTTTTTCTTTTTTTTTTTTAGCGCAAAGTTGTCTATGTTGTCACAGGTTTAGCGTAGAACCGTAACAATTTCTAATCTAGGTCTTAATTAAATGTAAATTAATCATGTGTCTTTGTATGTTAGGGAATTAAAAAAAAGCATGTACATGTTTGGTTGGGGTGAGCAATTATTCAATGTGATTGAAATCGACCAATATGATTAAAATGCATATTGGATTAGATTGAAAAAGGTATAGTATTACTTTGATGCTTATTATTCCATTATTTATTCGATTTAACGGGATGTTCTTTTTTCTTCTGCAACTTAATCCATCCAGGAAAGTCTCTTATGACAGCAGTATTAACTTTGACAAAAAATTATTGCATAGCTTGAGACGTCGTATTTATAGGAAGAGGGATGGTGATATAGTTCCTAACCTAGTAAATTACTACCTTTGGAGAATGGACTTGCAGAATGGACATAAGTATGTTCGGGCTAGAAGCCAAAACAGAAGCTCTCGACTTTGATTCCGTGCCTCTTGAAGAATTGAAATTGTTATATATTAATCTTGATATCATTTTGAATCCAGCTTGCAATTACCTTTCCTCCTGAATCGTTCCAATTTGAATCGGTACCAATATTATTATTAGAAAGTGGACTAGATATCACCACACTAATGTCCTCTTTAACCATTACATTCTTTGCCACAAATATATTATATTCTTAAGAGTCAGTTGATGCACTATCTAATCATGTTTAAGGGTACGTTTTTTAAAGAGAAACAAACACTTAAGTGGTCCGATTGTTACTTTCCTTTTTTTACTTTGAGCGTGCTTTATTCATATTACTGTTTTTTTGCCTTTTACTAACCATATCGATTCTTCATAGAGGGGAAAAAAAAGTGTTTTCAATAAATTACATGTAAATCACGTTCGATGCTAACGCACTAATTATGCCATTCAAATGCAACTTCCTCACATCTACTTCATATATGTCAAGCCGTACATGTAAAGCATTTATCTTCTTTTTTGTTTTTTTGGGTGCAAAAGTTATTCACGTTTGTCACATATTTAGCATACGTTTGGTGCATGGGTTGAAACTGGATTTTTTAAATTGAAATTAAGTTCAATTGAATGCATATTTGGTAAGGCGTTTGAACTGTCAAAAAAGGTGTAAAAACTTGAAATGTGTTAAAAAAATCACTATAGAGTTTGTTTCGTTCGTCTTGAAATTCTTAATAATTTATAAAAAAAACATTTCATTTGGACTTGTATATGCAAAGTTATAGATTTTGTTTGAGTTACAAAAAACTGTGAATAGTAATACTGAGATTGACTTTTAAAAAAAAAAACAAAAATAAATTGAATTTTTTAAGTTTGGATTGAATTGAACCTTAGGTCCAAACACACGCTTAGTCTAGAACTACAACAATTTCTAATCAAGGTCTTAAATTTAATCAATCACCATATTTTGGAGGAAAAAAAGCATGTGCATGCTTGGCAGAGGTACACAAATTATCCAATGTGATTTGAAATTGACCATTCGATCCAATGTTGAATATAGCATTCTCATTCGATTAGATTGAATTGGAAATATAAAATGTTTACTTATCAGGAATAGGGAATGAGAGTCAATCTCTTGTTTACTTGCATTTTTTTTTTGGAATGGGAGTAAGAATGGTGAGTATTATATCAATTCGGAATTGATGAATGAGATTGTCAATCCTATGTCCCTTCTAGATTGTAACTCTTATTCTTACTATTAATATTAAATTACCATTTTATCCTTAGTTTACTTGCAACCTATTAATTATTTTTATTAACTTAATATTATATAACTATCCTAATTACTTAACTTTAGTAAAGTAAATAAAGAACTTTTTTTTATCATAATAATTATTATGTTTCTATTTTTATATTTTTTTATACTTTACTTATTTTAATTTAATTTTTATTACTTTTTAATTTTTAAAAAAAAAATTATACAATTTAATTTATTGTCTTAATATCATAATGATTGTTTTACTTTTGATTAATAGTATGATATTACAAAAAAAAAATTAATCCTTTTTTTTAATTTTGAAAACACAATAAATAAAGGGGTATACAAGTAAATTTACAACAATTCATTCCAATTCTGAATTCAAGTAAACGCATGAATGAGATTCATAGTGACTCCGATTCCGAATCCTAGAACCAAGTAAACAACTTATTCGGATTTTTAATCCTCACTCCGAATCCTATTCACGCTGATTCATACCCACTCTAATTACGCGTAAGTAAACACACCCTAATTGTATTGGATCATCAGTGTCAAGATCTAATCAACCAAATATTCAATCCAGTCTAAAGCATAGTTTTGTATGGTTTAAATTTTTTTTATAATGTTTACATAAAAAAATTCTTATTAGTGTTTAAGATATATTATACATCCACCTACATACATTTTTATCAATTTCAACTACCTTTTTCTTAAATTCTTATTGTGTTTGCATTGAATTTTATGTCGTAAATTTGAGTAAGGAAAAACTCATGGCGTCAAATTCAAATCCAGTTGGATTGAATTATATACATGAATCGAGATTGGATGCAATATTTAAAACATAAACACTATTAGATTAGATTGAAAACTGTAAAAAGTATCGGATTGAATTGAGCGTTCATCTAACCTAGTGTTTGGATTGTTTGTATCCCACGTTCCCAAGAAAAGGAAAACGAAGCTGTATGATCAGTACAATTGGAAAGTTCTGAAGCACTCTAGCATGCATACACACACACACACACACGCATATATAATATATATGAAATGTCTTTTATCAGTTCAACGGATCCATCCAACAGGAAAATATCAACAATTGGATCAATATTGATCATAAATGAACGGTTTGATTATATTGAAGGGCATGCTAATTTAATCAAATTATAGCCTGTTGTGTAGGATGTACTGTAAAAGTGTAAAGTTCACTTGATATATCAAAAAGCAATAATTAAAAAAAATTATTAAAATAAAAAAAAAGTTCTCTCTCTCCCTTCCTACTCTCTTCCAAAATCCAGAAACCCACTCGAATTGCCATCGTCACGGCATCACACTGTGCACGCCATCGGCGGTCATCATCCTTGTCGACCTCTACCTCAAGATCTCTCACCCTGTCCACCACCGCCATGTTGACTCTGTCCGTGTGGCTAGCATTGCTGAGGAACCCGAGTTCTTTGTCGGCAACGTCGAGAATCAAAGCTCTTTGTTAGGTTTGAGAGATCTACTTAATTTATATTTGTCCTTTTTGAATGACATTTTTTTTTCACAATTTTTTAAAACTATTTTGGTTTTCAATCTTTTTTTGGATGCCCTTTTCATTTCGTGCCCATCTGGTTCTGGTGTTGGAACTCGTTTGACTTTTTTTTTTTTTGTTTTTTTTGTTTTTTTTTAAAAGAAAATATTGAAGCAGCTTATAGCCTATGGGTAGTTTAGAAGTGTTGGATTTTGAGAAGGGATTGGATCTCAGAGAGTTGGAGCTGTTTTACATGGTTGATTAAAACGAAAGCCAATAACAGAAGAAAAGCACCAAACTCTATCTTTATCAAATTCTTTGTTCTAACAATTGCTCACTCCTTGTTACAAGTCTAGCCTCCCGATTCAACACTAACATGTCCTTAGTAGTAGTAACGTGTTACAACTTGTCCAATAATAATAGTAACCCGAACTGTGTTCACCAATATATGTTAGATATGACTCAAATTACTTTTTAGGTAAGTTACTATTTTATGGGATTGAGAAAGTTGTATTTTGTGTTCCATTAAGAGCCTATAAATAGGGGTGTTGTGTTTAGAGTTTTCTGTGTTGTTTAGAAAAATAGAGAGAGTGTGTGTCTTTTGAGAGAAAGTAAGAAGAGAGATATGCAAAGGGTATAAGGGGTTTTTGGTAGAGAGAGATTGAGAGTGTTTGACGAGTATGTAACTGTGAAAGTGTAAGTGAATTTATTCTCCCTCTCTCGTAGACGTTGGCAATTTTGTCAAACTACGTAAATTTTTTGTCTTCTCTTTATTTCTGTTTTAATTTATTTTTCTATTACGCATTGAGTTTATGGGTATTTTCCCCAACAAGTGGTATTAGAGACAATGTTGAAGATTGTGAAGAAAAAATATTCAAGATGATGTCTGGAGTAATGTTTGATTAGATCCAGTGTTTTAATGGAAAGAGTAATTTCAGCATCTGACAGAATACAATGAAGATGTCCTAGTACAACAAGGACTTTTGAAAGCACTACAAGGGAAGAAGCCAGAAAAGATGAGCGACATAGATTGGGAAGAATTAGAAGCGAGGCCGATAAGCACTATACGTTTGAGTTAGCTCATGAATTGAAATATAGTGTTATGAGTGAAAAATCTCGTTCGAAATTATGGGAAAAATTATAAAAATTTTATATGTCAAAATCCTTAACAAATAGATTATATCTAAAGAAGTAGTTGTATGAGTGAAGATAAGTGAAGAAATTGATGAGGTGACTACGCTATTGTATGAATCTGGAGTAAGACCTCCCTACCCAAATCGTATGAGACTTTGTGACTACGCTATTGGTTAGAAAAACTACGTTGACTATGGATGAGGTGTCGACTGCTCTGTTGGAGACTGCAAACATAAAACAACCTAGTAGTTCATCTCATACTAAACAAGTTCTTGTGGTGAAGTCAGATGAGAGTAAGGGTAGGAGTAAGACATGAAGGAGATATAATGAGAGAAGAGAAGATCGTTCCTAATTGCATTCGTCGAAGGATGTTGAATGCTTTTACTGCCATGACAAGGGACATATTAGGAGAACCTATGAAAAACTGACAAGGCACCTTGAAGAAAAGAGGAAGCAGAAAGCTTAAGAGACAGAAGCTACAAATGTGTTGGTGACAAGTATGACAGTGAAGATGATGATATTCTATTACTATGAGAGAGCTGATTTTGACTCTTGGATTTTAGATTATGGATGTTCGTACCATATGTGTCCACATAAGGAGTGGTTTGATTCCTATAAGCTCTGTGATGTTGGTGCACTTCTGATGGTTGATGATTCAAGTGGTAAGCCACTGGAATAGGTACTGTGAAGGTGAAGATTTGATGGAGTTGTGAGGACATTGGTGAATGTTGGGCATGTTCCTTGACTCAGGGAAGTTTAATTTCTTAGGGGGCTTTACATACTTTGGGATGCGAATATTCCACTAACAGTGGTTTTATGGAGGTCAGAAAAGGTGCTTTGGTAGCCATGAAGGTGTGAAAAAGTGAAGAATCTGTATAAGCTGATAGGGAAGATTGTTGTAGATAGAGTTATGAAGGTGGAGCACGTCAAGAAAAGTCTTCATCCGTTGTTAAAGAAGTTGCAAGAGTGAAAGAGTGCAACAAGGTGAAGGTGACAACAGAAGACAAAACTTGGAGAAAGAAGAAATAAGCTTCTCGTGCCAAGTTCGATGAGAGTTTGAACTCGACACATGTTTATTCTTGTTAAGGGTGAGTGTGAGGTGAGAGAATTTAAGTCAAGGTGTAGATTGTTAGGTATGTGACTAAAATTAGTTTTTGGATAAGTTACTATTTTATGAGTTTGGGAAAGTTGTATTTTTGTGTCCCATTGATAGCCTATAATAGGTGTGTTGTGTTTAAAATTTTGTGTGTGTATTCAGAAAAAATAGAGAGAGTGTGTGTCTCTTTTTGAGAGAAAGTGAGAAGAGAGATAAATAAATGGTGTAAGGGGTTTTGGGTAGAGAGAGATGAGAGTGTTTGACGAGTGTGTAATTATGAAAGTGTTAGTGAATTTATTTCTCTCTCGTAGGCATAGGCAATTTTACCAAACTACGTAAATTCGTTGTCTTCTCTATTTCTGTTTTAATTTATTTTTTTACTGTGCATGGTATATAGGTATTTTCCTCAACAGTATAAACCCTTCCTTCTGCAACTCTCCGAATATATAAAAAATCGCAGAAGTAAATTTTTTAATCACACTGTAATTACATCAATGTCCTTCAGCCAATTATTTTATATTTCCCTTATTGCTAGGTCTTGACTTTCTCAGTGTTACCGAAAAGTCCAACTGTCCAACTACTCATTAACTGATTGACATCTGTTGCTATGTCATGTTGCCTCTGATAACTTTTAGCCCCTACGTTAGCACCACACCCACTGCAAAACTCGGAGGCTTTCTCGTCGAACCTTCCTCGTCGGTTTGCGCATTGGCGGACAAGGAAGAGGTTTCTCGGCGGCTGCTAAGCACGAGAAAAGAAAGACATGTTTTTTCGTCCATTAGCGAGCAAACAACGAGGAAATTGGCTGAAGGTGTTGTAAAATAATTTAAAATTTGAAAATTTTCCTATTCCCACTGTTTTTTTAATTCCCTGCCGCTACTTTTGCCTGCCACTCCTCTACTTTTTTAACTTTCAATACATCTATTATTTAAGACTTCTACATTTCCCCGTGACCTTTTCAATTTCCCACGCTACATTTTTGTTTCTCTGAACCACTTTCCTTCCTTCATGTTTATCAATTAATTTCCGTGATCAAGTCATGATTCATAAGAACATGTAATTGATTTTGGATTTGAAATTTATGTTTATTTTGTGTATGGTTAATTTTTAGATTGATTTGTTATTTTTGGGAAAGTCAAGACAAGAAAGTGATATGGTACATTTTATTTTATTTGAAATTTACATCTTCTTTCTCTTGTAATGGTTAATACTTTAGATTTGGATCGATAATTAATTGTTCTAAGAAAGATGGAAGAGGAAGATGCAAGGTGGTTTAAGGTGCCGCGGATTTAGAATATTGTTTTACCCATGATCTGATTTTTTTTTTTTTTTTTTTTTTACTAGGAAAGATGCGGTGGTCGTGCTTGTTTAATAATAGTTTCTGGACGAGGGAGATCTGAAAAGTTGGAATTGCAGATCGTGAAAATATGATCGTAAGATTTTTTTTTAAATTTTTTTCTCACTTTCCTCGTCGGTCATTTTGTGACTGACGACGACAGCCGGGTCTATCATATCAAAAGGGTGTACCCAATATTCAAATATTTCAACTTTTCACCCAAAAAAAAAAAAAAAAAATTCGGATCTTACAATTGGTTGGTTCCTAACCTAACTTCACAAATTTTTGCCCCCAAAATAGCAGTCAAGCAAGTGTTCAGCTAAACTAGCTAGCTGTAGTAAGGATAAAGTGGAAATGAAATTTGCCTTGTCAATGTATAAAATTGTTCTTTCAGACCTGGTTTGCACTTCTAATATGTAATTAGATTGTCACAACCTTTTAATAAATTACGTGATCATATCATAGGTGTATATATATATATATGTCTATACTATATTATAGAAAGGCTTCAACCTAGAATCTCAGGGTTAAGAATTTATGCTTTTTCCATTTAATCTTTCAATGGCTTTATTATTATTATTATTATTATTATTATTTTATTATTATTATTATTATTTATAAATATTTCAATGGCTTTTATTGATCCACATGACATATTACTCTTTTCGACATCTTACACTTCAGTTTAACAACAACTCACTAAACTTCAAGAAGACCTCATCATTATCTCCATTTAAGTCTTTTATCTTTTTTTTTTTTAATTGATGTATTTTTTTTTTTGGTTACAAAAGTATACACTGTCCTACGTGCAATTTGCAAATAAATGGTAGTTTGAAATTATCTTGGTTAAACTTAGGGTTCGTTTGGTTCGTTAGTTTAAGTTGTGTTTTTGAAGTTAAAATAGTAAATTTTGTTGACTTTTCAGAAAAGACAAAAATTTTTTTGGGAAAAAGATAAAAACTTTTGAGGAAAAAGACAAAATTTGAGTTGAAAAGTTGAGTTTGAGAGAGTGAACCAAACACACTTAGTTTCAATTTGGCTTTCAAGTTTGAATTTAAAGTTTTCATATTAGTTTTGTCTTTTTTTTTTTTTTTGAAAAGTCAACATAACTAATTTTTGAAAAAGTCAACCAACTTCAATATAAAATTTCATTTTAAACCCGCACACCAAACGCAAGCTAAATAAGTTGTAAACCATTTTGATTAGCATGAGAAAAAGGAAAAAAAATTGTAAAAAAAAAAAAAAAAAAAAAAATCTCAGTATCTTTTTTGACCAAAAAAAAAAATCTCGTTTATTTTCTTTCTCCTTATCTACACGTAATATGATTTTTTTTAAGGAGGCATAATGTGATTTTCTTTACTATTTACAATAATTATTTACAAATTATATTTCTGTTTGTTAATTTTTTCTCTTGAAATGTACGGACAAAAGTTACATACTTTTAAAATTTCAATAATTCTTTCTTTAAAAAAAAAATTAAAAAAGAAAAAAGAGTAGAAAAATTACTGATATATAATTATGAACTATAAAATTTTCATTAACTTAGATTAAATTATAATATTTTTCTAAATATATAAAATGATTTTTATATACTATATAATATATATCATGTTTATATACATGATAGTTAATATATATATATATATATCTTATTGCTTTAAATATCAGTATTGATTTTTTTTTCCATGCATTCAAAAGGAACATATATACATCTTTATAATTAGGTTTAAATATTGTTTTATAAGCTAAAATTTTAAAAAGATAAAAGTTTTTGAACTTAAATCAAATCCAGCTAAATCAAAGTTTTAGTTATTGATTTTTTTTTTTTTTGTAATTTATTTGGCCATTATAAAAATAATTTTTAATAAAATTCTTTGAATGTGTATTCCTGCTGTATTATTTTATCAATAAACCGAACACGTTTGATTTAGTAATACAAATACATTATCTTCTCATTAGAAATTTAATAACTAAAGTACAATAGTGCCGTAGGTATAAAACCATACAAGTATACATACATATATATATATATATATCATAGAAAAGCTCTATTTTATGAATATATAGAAAAGCTCTATAGAATGTACTATATTATATGAAACTCTAGCTAACATTCAAGAGTTCCTCGTATATATATAGTAGTTAATGTACGAATTAATAACTCAAGTCTGGATAGCTACGAGTTTATTTGTGTTTGACATGAATTAATTTCAAATATAGGAGGGGGGAAAAAAGGAATTAGAAGGAGAGAGAGAGGGAGAGAGAGAGAGAGAAGAGTTATAATAACAACGAGTGTAATTAGTGGTAATATAAGTTTAGGGAGAAAGTATCAAATTATTATTGTATATATCAAACAACCCACTCTGAGTTCATATATTTATTTTCACTTTTCTACAAGTACATGTACACACACTTCACAAACCATACAAACAATATGTATTATATACTATTATACATATGATTTTATATAGTACATTGACTGGAAATCACTCGGATGCATGGAGTCATTATTACCAAAACTTATTGTATGTTTTTTTATCTTATTAGACACATGACTGCTATATTGTCACACACGTAATAGAAAATTAACAAGATATTATAATTTTGATCCATATTCATTAAGAAGTAATTATAAGATTATCGGTATTTTCGCCGTTTTTTATCCTCATTTGCTCCAAGAATGTCTTCCCATCAAGCTTACGGCGGGAGAAGAAATCATGGACGTATTTTTCCATTCCAATCCTCTTGATAAAGGTGGGTTCTGTGGATTAACCAAATTAGAAAGAGGCCCAATTTCTGCTTCATATTTGGGGTTGAAGAATACAGCCAACGATATCCTCTCTTTGCTTGAGTTTGGTATCACCCTGTGCTCAATGCTTTGTACGCCCCGTTGCTCATATCTGGAATAAAAAATAAAAAAATAAAAAATAAAAAAACAAAAACCCAAAAACAAAAACAAAAAAAAATGTATATGTTAATTAATTAAAATTTTCACAGTTAATTAACAATATTGGAACTGCGCTTTCTTTTGTTGAAGTATTAAAACTATCCTTAACTAGTCAAGAAAAACTTCAACAAATTCATTATTTATAAATTTTAAGGTGGCATGCATTAGTATACATATGGTACTCGATAAATACATCATAACTTTGTCATAAGTTTTGCATACATGCATATATATATATATATATATAAATACTATGAATACCAACTTTAATTCCAATTTTTAGTATCAATCTATGTGTTGTATGAGTTTTCATATTTTTTTTATAAGTATTTAAATATTTTCACGTCAATTTATTACATTTTAATGAAAATGACACATAAGTTGGTACTCAAAAAGTTCCCTACCATACTCATATATATGGTGTGTATATACATATTGGACAATTTTCTCTGGAAGGACTTTTCTTCCACCTAAAATAGAAGTATATATCAAAACAATAATAACGTTAGAAAGTTATGATAATAGTTTGAGATATACTAATTTTTACCGTAAAATTTGAAGTGATAAATATTATGATAAATAATAAACATTATGTTATAGTTCTTACTATTCTTATTAACTAGCTCCGCGGATGAAAAGGAAAGGATTTGGAAAAGAGTTCTTAAATTCAAAAAAACTAAGTATTTTTTTCATTTTAATTTAAAAAATAGGAGTCATAGATCCCATATCAATTTTTTTTTTTTTAAATGTTACAAGTGAAAGATGATCCTTCTAGAAAGATAGTGAACAAGCCTATACACATTATAGGAGATCATATACATGTTTAAACTAATATTCTTGCTTTGAATTAATAACCCTTTTAACATTTAATTATAATTTTTTTAAGAAGTGACTAACTAATTAAACGAAGGATAATTCTATCACGGAAAAAGAAAAGGATATACATGCTCTCTATACTTAGATGTCCTTTATATGGAAATCAAGCCCAAGATTTGTACCATGGAAGTCTTGTCGGTAGAATAGTGGTATTATTTATAAATTTATACACACACACATATATATATATATAGTTTGAAAATAACAGCTAACTTCTTAAGGTTGCTTATAATAAGTATTGTGAATTAAATTATGTTCCTAAATTTCCTTTCATTTCTCTTCTTTTATTAATTTTAGTTTTATCAGGAAAGAAATTAATTATAATATAAAGTAGTGGCATGGGAAAGAGTATTTAAGAGACCTCAAGAATATCCCCAACGTTCACCATTAAGGCATCTTGATGAAGGAATTCCACAGGCAGCCAAACCCCATCTTTATTGATCTGGAGACCACTCACTCCGTTAAGTTGGTGCAGGATTGTGATGGCCGAGGCGTCGGAGTGAGGCGAGATTCCGACGACGAGCTCCGGTTGCGGGCATGGAGGATAGTACGTCATCCTCACTGACTGCATCCCATCTTCAAATAAGTCTTTCTTTAGTACATCTTGATCTAGTTTCAGAGCTTTTCCCAGCAACCCAAACAGTCTCATCGCAAGCTTTTGCAAGTCCATGAAGTAAGACTCCAGTGTGGTCCTGATAATTCAACATATTTAAATGACTACTTTACATAAAAATATTATTTTAAGTGATAATATTGATTTCCATATATGTTGTACTTTCTAAAAGAGATTTTTTTTTTTTTTTTTAAGACTTCTCTCTTCTTCTGATGAGAAAGTAGATCCGTCATCATCCAGTCAATTGATGTTCGGTTTTGTTGGCTCTTGGCTTTTTTTGTTTTGCGTTTCTTTTATATTCCTTTTTTTTTTTTTTTTTGCGGTATGTTCGGCACATTTTTGAACCTAGATATTGATTATTTTTTAATAGTCGAACGGGAGATTTTATATGGGATATATGTGGTTTCCTGTGGATGCTAATGTTTTAGTTGAGATGTATTAATAAGACATATGTTCGTTACCTCCTCTTATTATTTTAAAAAAAAAAAAGTTAAATACACATGTATGCAAGCGTTCTAGGAAGCTTGATTAAATCATAATTTTAGGAAACATCTACATGTTAAAACAAATAGTTCTTATTATTCATAATAATCGCCCAAAAATAAATAAATTTGTAATTAAAATTTATACTTCAGAAAAAAATTCAAAATAACATCTAACAAAAACAGGATGATACTTAAAAACATGTATTACTGATAGGATATATGATGTAAACAAGCGAAAAAGGGTACCTAAGAGATGAAGGGAGCTCCGAGAAGAGATATGGTTTTCTTCTGGTGACAGGATTAAGTATCATAAAAACCCTGTCACTCCAGTCAACTTTTGGTTATCTGTTCGGGTTATTGTTCCATAGCCTTCAACTTCACCAGGTCTTATCTTGTATTTCATTTCTCTTCCAAAGGAAGCTTAAAGAACTCTTCAACCTCATGGTTCACCTTCTCCAACAATGAAGGCCTTACTCCATTCACCAACTGTACCATTAACCCAAAAAAAAAAAAAAAAGATATACATATAAATATGTACTATATTGGTCAACAAATACAAATTATATTAATTAATTTAGTACTGAAAAATAAAATTGTACTAGGGAAAAAACAAAAACCTGAAAAATTCCCCAGTCCTTGCAAGAGGAATGCAACTTTTCGAGTTCAAGATCTCCAATTTCACCGGCCATGACTAAATTGTTCATGTCAATTGTGGGGATTTTGGGAAACTATAGGTGTTATCGAAGAGATCGGTTGTGGGCTGCCCTCCATCGAAACGAACGTATTGTTGTGGAACGGTGATCAAGGGATTTTTTGCGAGCTCCTGAACGCTCACCAGCGGATTATCGGAGCTCACAAAGTCAGACAAAGTTGTTGGTGATGATGCCATTTCTAGCTATTTACTTGGAAATTTAAGGTGCACAAAAATAAAACAATAGGTGCATGCTTTTATAGAGGCCGAAAAGATATGTAGAAGAAGAATATTCTTATAATTTGAAAAAGTAATTACACGTTGGCTGAAATTTACTCCGTGATTAAACAGAAAAGTATGTATGGTTAAAAATATGGAATACTGCTGCTGTTAATATCTACTGGATGACATATTAACCAATTAATTTATAAACTGCCTTTTACACCACGTAATAGGTTCATGCAAATTTACGTGCAGTATTTTCACCATCTATATATATATACACACACACACACACACACAAACACAAAAATATATACGTCTCAGACACATATATATGTACGTACTTGAGATTAATTAGATCGATCCACCTAACTAGATGGTGAAGTTAACTTTTTTAGCAACTAAATAACTATTTTACCGAGTGATTCTTCCGAACTAAATTAGATATCCGCAATAGAAAAGGCATTAATGTTGCATTTACTGACCTTTTTTTTTTACGGCAAAAAAATAGAAAATTGTTGCTTTGAGATCTTTGGACAAATTAGCAGAAGAAAAAGTAAATATTATATCAATTTAGAGCTCGTAATTTTAAGGGTCGTTTTAAATTAAGAAAGTATTAATGACTGCTTCTAATTAATTTCTAATTATCTTATTTTTGCTTAGTTTGGAGTGTTTTTTCCTTTCTTAAGCTTCTTATACTTTTAGCATGCGTTTAGTGTTAAGATTTGGATTGTAGAATTTGAGTTTGAATTAATTGTACATTTATCGAGGCATTTGAATTGCTGGAATTTAAAAGTATAAAAACTTGAAATGTATTTGGAAAAAAATATCAATATATAGAACTTGTTTCGTTCGTCTCGAAATTCTTTACAATTAAAAAAAAGAAAAGATCTCATTTGGACTTGTCTATACAAAGTTACAGACTTTTAAAGTTTGAGTTACAAAACCTGTTGTGTAAATAGTAAACTGAGGGAAAAAGACAAAAATTAGATTGTAATTGTAGGATTTGGATTGTAGCAAAAAAAAAAAAAAAAGTAGAAACAAGACTTTTTAGATCATGGTTATTTTTCAATATATATATATATATATATATATATATATGTATAAATATTTGAAATAAGCGCCCACACATGATATTCATGTGCATATGTGTGTGTGTGTGTGTAGATAACATTTCAGAAAATCAAATGTGTGCTCTAGATTTTAATGGAAAAATCAACCTTATATATCAAATCTATACAGTTGCACTTCCACTAGTTTTGGTATATAATTAAGTGGAATAAAGATAGTAATTATGAGAGAGTATGATTTTGGGATCAGCTTCTAATTTCTTTCACAGCATTATTTTTGCTGATTAAGACGACTATTATGAATCATAAGTGAGAATGTATCTAAATCCCACAATGCATATCGATATCTATATCCATACATATATATATATATATATAAGTATATACATACATATATGTGTGTGTGTACACACACAAAGAATACTCTTCAGGCATGTATATTAAAGATTTGACGGTTGGATTTGAAAGCCATTTGTAGATAAACATGCATAAAAACATTTTGTCGTAAAAACAAAACAATATCATGTTTTTATTGACTTCTTGATCGACATATCAGCGTTACCACCTAAATTATTTTTACTAGCAGTCCTATTTGTCCGGAGAATTGCTTGTATATACATTAAAAAAATGTTACAAAACTCTTTGTTCTCTATATCTGCGTTTTCGGGGTTATATATTAATTCTTTTATTTTTTAAGTAATGGGTTAATATAAAAGAAAGGAAAGTATTTCACTTTATTATTATTGATAATCAACGTAATAGTGATATAAAGAAGATAATCATAAATATATTCAGCGAATATTTTTTAGTGCTAAAAAAATTAGGTAAGGTTTCATATTTGACAACATATTGAATGATCTATCAATGTAACATAAGGTCAATAATGTATAACACTAAAAATATTATTGTGTAATATTTTTTGTGATACATGTTATCTTCACTAAAAGTTCTAATTGATAAAACATTACACATAAAGTTACATATTAATGAACTAGTAATTATATATATCTAAATAAAAAATTATATTTTTCGGATAAATACAATCACCATACTGGAGACTATTTCGCACACTTTTATATATATAATATATATAATAAATAAATAAAAGCACATATCCCCTTTCGGATTAATTTGTTGTATAATCGTTGAAAACTATATATGGATAGCTATCGATGTCTTACAGAAATATAAATGTTTTTTTTTTTAAATAAGATTGTTGGGGACGAAATACAGAAATATAAATGTTACATTAACAAAAAAATTGCTAATTGATTAAATCGTCACGGCCACTTGTTAATAATCCGACATTTGTGCATCTCTAGTCTTCCACTAATCCTCAAAAGCCCCTCCAATAAACAATAATGAAGAAAGACAAAACAACAAAAATAAACAAAGTGGAAGGTCCAATTCTAACCATCTATTTTTAACATGTGGAGGCTTTATATTAGACAATGTCGTTATCAACCACTTCTTGTGAGTTACGGAATTGGATTTTTTTAATCACCAATAGTCTATTACATAACAAAAACGTGCTTAAAACAGAGTATTTATTTTTTTATTTTTTTCCTAATAAGTTAATTATGCCGGTTTGACTAAATTGCTATTCATGCACTAGTTTACTATAGATATTACTCGACTATTCTTTTCCAAGGTCCTCAAAAACTTTATAACAAAATGGGTACCTCTCGCTTGACTAAGTTGTGATAATGTTTATTTTTATTTTATTATTTTGATCAACAGAAAATAGGCAGTTTCTGATTGAGATAACAACAAGTATATCAGATATCACCAAAAAAACAAAAAATCAATGAGTATACTAGAAGTACATGGAAATGTATGATCTCTATTAACGCACATTTTCAATTCATTTAAATAATGGAAAACGTCACCAATGATGGCAGGTTTTCACCAAACTGGCCAATTCAAGTGAATATATTAATCAATAGACAGGAATCTTGGTCATGCTTGTATGGTGGGACAGTGTGGCCCAATAAGAACAATTTAACGTGTTTGGGTGAGTCTTTCTATATTTATTATTATTATTTTTTTCAAATTTTTAGATACTCTTATTTATAATGGAACATATTTATGAATTCCTGGTGTCTTTATGTATAACGAACCTATCATGCTCTATAATATATCTTCATATTCATTCACAGAACTTTGTGGTAGAAAATAAAAAGGAAGATCAATAGTATCTTTATGCTCCCCTGTTCAAATACTCATATGTAAGTGAGAACAATCACCGATGGAATGATAAAATATCTAGCCCTTGGACATTTATCAACTAATAAGTTATGAGCTCATAGATTCCATCATCATATAGTCATACCAAATCTGGAAGACTTTGTGCGATGCATGAGTACTCGAACTTTTGAACTTTTGACCTAGTAGGAGTGAAGGCTCCTAGTTTGCCACCATAAACTTTAGAGCGTACTAATTAACATGGACAAACATGCCATGAACATGAGATTTCTTTAAGTTATTAACTAATTGAACTGAATTAAGGTTCGTATTCTAATTTTCCCCCTCTTTTTTCCTCTTTATGAGATCACTACAAAGATAGAATGAAAGGTTTGGTACCCAATTAGTTTACTTTGGAGCAAGAATCTAACCTTAATTCTAGTATAAATCATCAAAAATTTGCCCCCAAAAAAAAATAATCTTCAAAGTTCATCCTGAAGGTGAATCTGAAGACATATTAAAGATCATGAACATGCATGTACGTTTTAAGATTTGGGAAGCATGTTGATACTCGTAACATAATTCATGAGGAAATCATAAAATTTTTCCGCATTTATTAATTTTTAAATAATATTTATTTATTTATTTTACTGGAAGAGTAATAGTTCATTTGTAAATACCATTAATCCTAAATTATATCCGAATGTAGTGTAATGTGTGTTTGGATGCCTAATGTATTTTATTAAAATACAAATACTTTTAAATTTTAAATTCAATTTAACTACTTTTTATTATTTCTTTTTCTATCTACTTTTACTAATGACATCACACACACGCTCTCTCTCACTAACAACCCAAATATATATTAACCAATTATAATACTAACCTATTGTATTATATTTAGATACAATACACAATCCAAACCGGCTATAAATCTACTAACCAGAAAGCTTCCACCAATTTAATCACGAATTTTATTTTAAGTTTTTTGTCAAGTATATATGTAAACCTTTCCAACATTCATGTATGTTGTTTTGTGCCTTTATGGTTAGTTTACTTTTTCCTTTATTTAATTACTTTTAATTTTCTTTAATACTTTGATTAAATCTTTATTTTTATTTAATACCTTGATTAAGTATAGTAACTTAGCATGGGATGAGAGCTTTAATATATGCCAATCTTATTAGAATTATGTGATTCTTAAAATATATATATATATATATATATAGTGGTTGTAGGCATAGCCTGACGGTAATATTACACCTAATTTCATCTTAAGGTGTAGAGTTCGAACCTCACAGCCCCAAATTCGGAAAAAAAAAAAGAATGACATAAAATTCCTATGTTAATATTTCCTGCTTCCTTCTGTTGAGAATAAAGTGTGTGTATATTACACATATAGCATAGTTTAAAATATGTGTGTATGTGTACAAATGTATTTATAGATCAATTAATAAGTGCGTTTGCATACGTAATGTATGTGTTAAATAATTATTTCTTCTTAGATTATTGAGGATCGACTTGATCAATGCTGTTTATATATAGAGTAATATAAGATAAATACGTTATAAGAATATCCATAATCTTGAATATGTTTAAAGAACCCCATGTCGTGTGCCCTTCCAGATGACAATGCATGAACCAAACCCCTATGAAAACCAAAAACTGTTCTTACTAATAATTTATTCAATGATTCAAATTTCAACGATAGAAAGTTATGTTTATAAGAAATATGACGACGCGTTTTTTCTTTTTAAGAATTGATTACAGGTATTAATTTAGCAACTTGTAATGGTAACAATAATTTCCTGCAATTTGTTTAGTATGTTAAATTATGCTAAACTCCTGAGGAAAATTACTTGAAACATATATAATTATTACACTAAAAGTGATGGAGCTAGAAATTTTTATTAGAGAAAGAGTGAATTAAACCAAAAATTTAAACTAAGATAGTAGGTTGGCTTTTTAAAGTTTACGGTTTACAAAATTATGAATTGATATAATAACATTTTGTTTTAAAAAAAATTTGAGGGTTGAATTTGTCCCATGCGTCAAGTTATATATCGGGCTATTATGATGTTTATATTTTTTTGAGTTAGCTCTTAAGGATGAGTTCTACTCAAATCCATTTAACATGATGTTAGAGCTAGAATTTTACATGCGATTATGGTTTTTTGTATGACATGCTTATGCATGAAAGAAGATGTTTAGTTGTTATGAAATTTATGTGTGGATTGAATCATCTTTCTTTTAGGTAGCTTTTAGAAATTAGTTATATCTAAACCTATTTAACACTTTCGTAGTGGCCTAACATGGAGGATAGGCGTTAGTTGCCTCATTTGGTTGTTCCAACTGGCATCTAGTTGGAGTCAGTAGGATGTGACACTAAAGGTGGGGTGAATTCACTGCATTGGAAGAACTTGGGCCCCACAGCTGGTGTGTCTGAAGTGCTCTGATTGAAACCCAAATGATCTCAAAAAAAGAAGGTTTCAAGGGAGATACACGTTGCAATTTCAACTTCATGAGGATGAAGATTTCTCCTAAAAGGGGATCTTGAGAAGAATTTGTGATTTGAGAGGGGAAATTGAATGGTTTTTATAGAGGAAAATATATGATTTGAGGGATTTAAAACTAGTTACATTCTTAAAAGTTCTTATTTCGGGAAGAATATTCATGATTTTGTGATTACGACTCCCGATTCTTGTCATCTCCAAGCCATGGAAGTCTAAAGATTCTCCGTCGACGATGCTAGCGAACGGCGACGATGAAGGGAATGGGAACAGCAGTTCTGGGAAGGGAGAACTCAAAGGAAAGACAGAGAGAGGAGAGGGAAGAATAAGTGTATATTTAGCATTTAATTTGTATTAAATTTAGAATTATTTTAAAATTATGCTATATACTTCAATCTACCCTATCGATTATGCTACTGGCTACATTGCTCATTCTCTCCTAAATTTTTTTTGTAGATTTAGAATCTTTGTGATGATATATCTTGCAACTAATACTATCACAACACATCCAAATGCAATGGCTCACTTTACAATATATATACACGTTCAGATATATGTATATGTATATGTTTAAATCTTGAGAACGACATCAAGCAAATCAGAATAAGGTTTTTCCAACGAGAAAGGGTCTTGGCCAATAGCAATTCCAGTCAAAGAATATACATGCTAAGATTATGCTCACTTAAAAAAAAAAAAAAAAAAAAAAAAAAAGGTGGGTCAGAGTAGGGCACTGAAGCTCTTCACTTGATCACAAACCATTGTTTAGTTTTAAAACATTTTGTCCCAAGATTTGTCAGCATAAATCCCAAGACTGGTCAAACCATGTGGGTGTGGAAAATGATCATCTGACAAATGCAAATTGCAAACCAAATTCCCTCACTGAAATTTCCATTTAATTACAAACTTTTTATCTGCTTTTAAAACATGATGAGAATATATATACATTCCAGGACCTGGTGGGCCAATGATGTTGTGGTTTGGTTTGCCTAACCCGATGGGATATTTCTAGTAATTGATCACGTGTTAATTAAATTAGTGGCTAATTAAAGTAAAAGATATGCATGGTAAATGGTGTAATGGTCATTGAAATGACATATGTCATTATCAGCGAAGTTCACAGTACATAAAAAGAATTGAAAGATCTTATCTAATTGAATGAAATCAGAATGTGAGCCAACCAAATGAGTGTTTATTTGTCTAAGTGATTTTTTTTTTCTATTTATCTAAAAAAACTTCTTATTCTCTAATTTATCTAAAAAAAATTAAAAGATCTTATTTTGTATGTAATTAACATCAGAGTCATTTATAATTGAGTGAGAGGTTTATATCTCTAATAAATTTTTTTCCCTTAATTTATCTTAAAAAATTTTATAATTTTCTTTTTTTCTTTCACTACGTTGAATATCCCAATATTACCAAGTCTATTAAAAAATTTTATCTTTTATATACGTCATCATTAAAATAATAAATTAAACAGTGAATGTTAATTAATAGTTTCATAAAAGCTGTTTTTGTTGTATGTTTTTTTGTTTTTTCAAAACCAAATTGATAATCATGTTTTCTCATGCAATGGATCTAGGCATAAAGTCAGGTTAAGCCCACAAGTTGATGTTGATTTCTCTCTGTTCAAGTATTGACCCACGGGATAAGTAACTAATGAAAGAAAACGGTTGTGAAGTAGGTGATTACCAAGTCATAGTTACTTTGGTTAAAACCTTCATCTGGTAAATTTGTTTTTAATTAATTTCTTTCATTTTCTGAGTGGTTCAAATGAAATATTTAGTTCTATAACTATTTTCAGAGGAATCTGTGTCTTAATCACAAATCTTATTATTTCAGAGAATTAATAAATACAGATATAAAGAATTAGATCTCTGACGAAGTAAGAGTCACGTTCTTATCGTTATGTCATTACTGTAGTCACAATAGAGTGTACTTAATACCAAAAAAAAAAAAAAAACGATTTTTTAATCTTAGGCTCCATATGGTTGGGCTGAATAGAAAGGGAAGGGAAGACAATTTTTTTTCCAGGTGGCCCAATTATATAATGGACAAATTATGCAGGATGTTAGGATTGAGCCTAGCCACCATATAAAATTTAGATTTAAAAAAAAAAACAGTGACTCGCAAAAAGTTATGTCTTAGGATTTATGTCAGAACTTATTTGTAGTTCATATTCTTTCATGTTTGCTGACCGTCCACTCAGGTGGCAGTGGCACAAATATGAAGCTTCACTATTTTTAGCGGAAATTGAGAATTTCTCCAATATATATTGCAAATTCCTCACCTTTTTTAAAACCAAATGTAACGTTTGGCCGACGTTACTATTTTCTAATTGCTTTAAATTCTCTAAGTTGTTCTGAAACATTGTGGGATTTTTTATTTTTATTTTTATTTTTTTTTTAAAATTCTCGATGCTCTTCTTCCTCATATTTTCCAAAATTGGTAATACACGCAGATAACAACGTCGAAAGGCCAGACTTTGTTGAAGAGTGTATTATTTGTTTTTGAAAGATTTCCCGGTACAATTTGTGAGGCCTTGGCCATCTCCGCTCGTAAATTTGATATTTATTTATTTATTGTTCTTTCTTAATCATGTGGAAGACACTCTTGTCATGTTGAAAAACTTGAAAGAAATAACCTAAGTTTTATATCAGATATAAGTGGTGAAACAATATATCCAGTCTATAAAAAAAAAAAAAAAACATTTGTTGCAAAATATAGTAACCAAAATTGTCCCCAAACATGGAAGAAAGTCTTTTGAATTCCCAAACATACCAGAATCGAGCCACGTTTCTAGAAATGTAAGTGGTGGAACGCAGTATCCTATCAGGATACTATTTAATTAGTAGCCAAAATTTATTAATTTATTAGCGAATCTTTTCTCTGTTTTTTCGTCGGAATCAACGTCCCATATGTCTTTTGGCGACGTACGTCGAGAAGATTGACTTGTGGTCACTCATTACTCACCACTCAGATTTTGAAATTTCAATAAAATTGTAATCACCCATTTAATAAGAAAATCTTATTTATGTTCCCATTCAGTTTATTGCAATTCATAACCATGCCCCTGTTCAATTAAAATATATATATATATATATATATATATATTTCATGGAGACAATATTAACCAAACATGTTCCCTCTGTCACAGTCACCCAAATGGAGACATGGCAGGTGGAGGCAGAGACGGGTGGACTCGAATCACAATGATGGTTGGTTATTGAAGTTTGATGGTGTTATCTCACGCTGGACCATTCTAGTATTTCATGGTTATAATGAGGGTATTATCGGTATTACATGAAAATATCGATAATTTATATCCCTAACTTATAACACATAATTTGTAAGAACACGGTGATATATATACATTATATAATAGAAACTGTATTTTTAAGTTTTGTATAACTTTATTATTTCCGTCATTATTAACTTTTTAATGGGATGTTCATGACATGTACAATTACTTAAATTTAAAGTCATAGATGATTAAGGGCTCATTGGGAGATGTTTGACATTTGGTTTCCAGTTTTTTTTTTTTTTTTGGTCTTTTTCAACAACTTAAAATAATTTTTTTTACTATTCATCCATCAAAATGCATATACTAAATTCAAACTTTAAAAATTCACAATTTTGTTACTTCAAGTATAAAATGAGATTATTTTAAGTTATATAAAATTTCAAGATAAATGAATTAAGATCTAAATAGATACATTTTTTTTCGAACACATTTAAGTTTTTATACTTTTTACTCTAACCAAATTTTTTTTTTTCCAACGAAACACATATTTCCAAAACTCTAATTTAAATATATTTGAAACTACATATTCGTTTGAATCGTTAGTTACAGTTAAAATTTGTAAGTTGGAGTGATTGATATTTTAAAAAATAATTATAATTTTTAATTATATCAAAAAAAAAACAAAAATCTAATAAAAAAAATATAGTTTAATTTAAGTTAAATTAATGTGTCAAACAAAACCTACATCTTTATTTATGTTTGATTCACGGATTAAAAATGAAAATTTTAAATTGGAGTTTATAATTTTTAAAAACTTTTATAAATTTTATTGATTTTAAAAAAAATTAAAAATTAAAGATAAAAAATATAATATAATTAAAATTAAATTTAAATATAAAGCATTTCTCAAAATATGGGCTCTAAGACAAAATAATAATAATAATAAAAACAAAAAAAAAAAAAATTATAGTAATAAAGGAACCAGTAAGTGCTTCCTTTTTAAACTGTGGCGACTGGCTTTGGTTCCTGGAAAAAAGAAAAAAAAAAAAAAAAAAGAAAAAAGAAAAGGCCATTAAACGGTTCTCTAGTTTTGCTTCCTTAAACCTCACCACATGTCCAGATCCATGGCGGCGTCCGAACCAACTGATCAAGTCAACTTCGGAAAATCCATCATAGTACCAAGTGTTCAGGAGCTCGCCAAACAGCCCCTTACCGAGATCCCACCTCGGTACTCGCACTCGGCCTTTCAGGAATCTCCGGTCGTCTCCGCCGATAACTCGTCGATCCCTGTCGTCGACCTCGGCCGTTTGGCTACTGGGAGTTCGGTGGACCATGATTCTGAACTGCAGAGGCTGCACTCAGCTTGCTCAGAGTGGGGATTCTTCCAGGTACCAAATTAGATGTTATTTCATTACTTTCCAAATTCTATATAATTAAAAAAATAATCTCAATTATATTAAAATAATAAAATTATGGATTTTTAAAATTTAAGAGGTGTTTGGTGTGTAAGTTTGAGTTAAGATTTGTAAGTTTAAATTGTAAATTTTTTTGAATTTTTTTGAATTTTTAGAAAATACAATAATTTTTTAGAGAAAAAGATAAAAATATGATGAAAAAAGTATATTTAATTTAAACTAAACCTTTTATTAAACAACGCCTAAGTTTAAAATAGACATTAGAATTATAAACAGTAAAAGTAGTTTCGAAATGAAAAGAAAGACAAAAAAAAAAAAAAAAAAAAAAAATCTTGAAAATCATATATGTCAAAATGTACCACGAACGGGTCCTTAATATATGTGTAAAAATAGAAGTAACGTTCATTAATAAAGTAGGTTTCCCAATATATGATATAGAAAAATTGGATTCACTTTTATTAGTGATTAGCATCGGCTGCAAACATTAAAAATTTAAATGTGTAATATTAAGTGGATCTTATATATCTAAACTCGCACTAAACTCGTACTTGTGTGGTGCGACTGATAAACGATGGGAATTTGAAGGTGTACTAATGTTGTTATCTATTACTCAGGTAAGAAAAAAATGAAATTATCAATTAATTAATATCGTATTGGGTTTACTTATAGTAATTTAGTAACTACATGGGAGGTCTCAGATTTGAGTCCCAACAAGAAGTGCTTCTAGACTATTTTAAGGCTAGTGGCCTCATGTTAATTTAATTTAGTGGATGATGCATTTCTTCTTCCGACGCGTAAATAATTAATGACTAAATATGGATATTATGTAAAATCTTTAATGGTTGCCAAAGAATTTGTTGAATATTTATCTATGGAGTTTACTTCTAGGAATTTAAAAGAAAAAACATATTCAAATGATTATGGGACATAACTGATGGAAGCCGATGTTCCATTTTATAAGGGCATAATTGAAATATAGTTTCAAACAAGTAGGTGTAAACCGTTGTGTTCTATGGTGGTGAACTCAATGGAGTCGGTAATAGTGATCATGTTATTATGGAAAAAAAAATATATATGCAAGACGTGCTCAATTGGGCGAAAACCTCGAATTAGATCGTGCTACGTACTTGAAATTTGAGGTGTTTTTCATAGCAGTGTGAGGGATGGTTACTTTTGGACAAGCTTCATTTGCTCTGCTCTGTTCAGGCATGTTTGTAGCTGGAAAATCAAATACTAGCAAATACAAAACATAACATGTCAGGTGGCTATGCTTGTCCTTTTTGCGCCTTCAGTCTTTTTTTTTTCTTTTTTGAAATGGAGTTAGAAATCAGCGGCGTGAAATTACCGTTATGTTATGGTTGTAAACTTTGTGCCTTGAGTTCTAGTGGCAATAGTTTCACAACAGAACCAGGACTTCGTTTATAGTTGTGTTAGCTGTAGGTTATAAACCACGGGATTAGTACTTCATTGCTGGAGAAATTCAGGACAGAGATTGAGAACTTGTTCAAACTTCCCTTTGAGGAAAAGAAGAAGCTGTGGCAGCAGCAAGACAACCATGAGGGTTTTGGACAATTATTTGTCGTGACGGAGGATCAGAAGTTAGATTGGTCTGACATGTTCTATGTAACAACCTGCACTTAATCTAAGGAAAAGTCCACTCTTTGAAAAGCTTCCCACAGATCTCAGGTTTTGTCTCTCACTTTATATTTTTCAGTCGTACCGTTCACACAATTTATTAGGCGGGATAATGGAAAAATCAGTCAGAACCGTTGAAATTTGAGTTGTTTCTGTCGAGTGTGACCAATAACATAAAATCTCGACGATCCAAGTATTCTTTTGTCGGCTATCATCTAATACCTAAAAAATGTGCTAATGGAAAACTATGGAATTCTTTGTCTTCAAGTTTCGAATTGGGTTTTAATATTGGTTGCAGAGATACCATGGAAGATTATTGTATGGGGAAAAAGCTAGAAATGGGGATTTTGAGTCACATGGCTAAAGCTTTGAAAATGGATGGTGAGGAAATGATGAGAGCTGTTTGGTGATGGGGTTCAGTCAATTAGGATGAATTACTATCCTCCATGTCCTCAGCCAGAGAGGGCTATCGGGTTCATCCTCATTCCGATGCCGATGCTCCACAATCCTCTTTCAGCTCAATGAAACAGAAGGGCTGCAAATTCGGAAGGACGGAAGATGGGTTCCTGTTAAGCCGCTCCCGAATGCTTTTGTTGTCAACATTGGAGACATCATGGAGGTACTAAAGTTTTACTTTGATCCAGCCATGAATTACTTAAAATATAGGCTTATTGGAAGAGTTGGAAATCCAGTTTGACATAAAATATTCGTTTGTTCCATCTAAATCAAGCCAACTTCTTTTTTTCTTTTGGGGAAGTTCAAATATTATTAAATCGTCCAATTGACTAAAGCAACAGGTCTAATCGGTCTAGGAATTACATCCAAACTTCATAGGAAATAAAAGCACAATTGGCTAATAGGTGGGCCACCATGTTATAATCACGAGTAACATACTAGTAACTTGATTTAACGTCAACTAGAACAAGACCGGCATCTTCAAGATATCCATAGAGATAGATGCGTTGACTTTGTAAATACATAATAGAGCACTTTATTTTTTTTTTTTTAAATTTTGGGTTACCCTTTTGTATGCTAGCCTAACGTTGTAGGTAAACAAAGGTACTAAAAAAAATAAACTTAGGATAAGGTCACAAAATCGGGAACTTATTCTATAGTAAAGTAGGAATTATTTCTTATATGGTAGTTTGCTCCTGCAGATAGTGAGCAATGGAACCTACAAGAGCATTGAGCACAGAGCAACGGTGAACTCATCAAAAGAGAGGCTATCTGTTGCTACATTCTATAGTTCCAAGCTAGAGTCGGACTTGGGACCCGCTGGAGCATTATTGGGCCCCAGAATCCGGCGATCTTCCGACGAGTCCCGCTCGAGAAGTACTTCAAGGGTTCTTTGCTCGTAAACTCAGTGGCAAGTCATCCTTGATTTCATGAGAATACCAAAAGGGGAAAGCAAGTTCAATGAACAACTCTTGACTTTCCTTTAATAAAAAATGAAAAATTCGAAATCTATCAAGCATCACAAGGCTCATCACCATCACTATTGTATTGTTTCAAAATTCTTATCCTTTTTTTTTTTTTTTTTGGTGAATTGTTTTATCGTATCGTAGTAAGAAAATTGTTCGTAGAATGCCTTAATCCCTAGATCACCAAAAGTCGTTTTCGGCAGTGAAAAATTACTTAAACTCAAATAATACATAAGTATATCGGATGGGCTCTTGCTCGACACCATTCTCATAAGCCATTCTAATATAGATTTGTTATATGATCAGGTGTTAAATGTAAATTTTTTAATGATATTTGTATTTACATGATATCTGAATAATACATGTAACAAGAGATTATATAAATAATAATAATAATAATATATTAACCAAAAAAAGATTATAAATGTATTTATAGTAAATCAATTAGAGTAACAAGTGCCGTTTGATATGTGTTGTGGTATTCAAACATGTTCTATATATATATTTACATATAAGGAATTACGTGGTCCACAAAAAAAAAAAAAAA